>VYZT01000253.1:0-28012 GCA_013400735.1 Pomatostomus ruficeps
CTGCCCCTCTGCTCTGCTCTTGTAAGACCCCAGCTGGAACAGTCATATGGTTGTGTTGCCTCAGTGCAAGAAAGACATGGAAGCCACAAAGGTGAAAAGGGACTGGAGCACCTCCCTTGTGAAGACAGGCTGAGAAAGTTTGAGCTGTTCAGCCTGGAGAAGAGAAGGCTGTGTGGAGACCTCTTAGCAACCTTCCAGTACCTGAAGGGGGCGTACAGGGAAGATGGAGAGGGACTCTTCATCAGGAGCTGTAGTGACAGGACAAGGGACAATAGCTTGAAACTGAAAAAGGACAGGTTTAGATTAGGTGTTAGAAATAAATTCTTTACTGTGAGAGTGATAAGGCACTGGAACAGGTTGCGCAAAAAAGTTGTGGATGCCCCAAACCTGGCAGTGTTCAAGGCCAGATTGGATGGGGCCCTGGGCAGTCTGGTCTAGTGGAAGGTGTCCCTGTCCATGCAGGGTTTTTGAAACTACTTGATCTTTAAGGTCCCTTCCAGATCAAAACATTCTCTGATTCTATTCTGAAATTCTAAAATTGATATTAAACTCTTCAAAAATTTCTCCAACAGTTAAAGCAAAGGAGCTACAACAGGAATCAGGAGGATATGCAATGGAATTTTGTTTCCCCTCAGCAAACTAACTTTCTTTTGAACACTTCTGACAGGAAAGTCATGTGGAGAATAATGTGGAGTCATTTACTAGGGCTGTTAGGTTGTTCTTTACCCATGAGGTAGATTTCTGAGCCTCTCCGTTTCCAGGCATCAAACAGTGGCTGCTGCCAAGAAAGAGAGCACTGACCTTTAGCAAAGCTTACCAAGAATGAGCAGGAAAAGAGAACTAACTCTGAAAGCTGCATTTGCAGTTAATGAGAACAAAAGGAAAATTTTTCTGGTAACACACTGACTGCATAAGGCACAACTTGTTAGGTTTGTGCCTTATGCAGTCAGTGAATTTTATTGCATAGTGAATCCATGAATGCAATAAAAAGGACATTCTATTCCTCCTCCACTCACTGAAGCAGAGAAAAAATACTACAGCCTGAAAACATTTTCCAAAAGGTTTCCAAAAGCCTGAAAACATTTTTCAAAATGCTACAAAATAAGCAATAACTTTTCAGAAACAAACAAATTCTAGTGTGAAGAAAAACTTTCAGTGGAACATACATTCACTTACATAAATTGACACTGAGTGGATGTTAATTCTTTTTCTTCAGCTACACATAGCTGAAAGACAAGCTGAAAATATTGGAAAGCATGGAGTAATTGTGTTAGAAAGCATGATTTGTTTTATTTCATTTAATATTAGGGTGTTATAAAGTTTTGTTGGCACGAGGCATTCATTTTCTTCAGCTCAGTCTGGACTGAAATGTCTCTTGCAATGTGAGGATTAGCTTTAAATTGTTCTGAAATATATCCAGAGGAGTGGTTGGAACCATTTCACAACATAGTATGCTGAACACATATGGCTATATTCAAATCTGAAAGAGAGAAGTTGTCACCAGAAAATAAGAAAGCACAAATATTTAAGGCATTGGTTATTAGAGGCACTCTCTGGAATCTTTGCTATATATTCATAGCCTGCTTCTGGAAACCATGTCAGTTTGAATAAAAGCATTTCACTTAGAATAACAGATAATGATTTTAGAATATATTTAGCATTCAGTTTGGTGCAATAATTAAGAATTTATAATTTAGTTAGTATATCCCATTCCTTTTCTATGGTAAAAAGTAGTTTAGAAGAGTTGATTCTTGTTATTATTTTGCACACCCAGATATGTGAAACTCAGAGAGGTCAGAGAATCAGTAATATTTTATAATTCTGGAGAAACTGCTAAGGGATTTCTGAGCTTTGAGGTGCTAACTACAACTAAATCAGGAATTGTTTTCTCACCACAGCATATGCTGAAATAATACACATATAAAGGGGCTAAAATATTCTCTGTACCCAACACTTACTGGATTTACATTAAAAATCTGGATTATATCTCAGGGATTTCAGTGTTTCATGGTTTTTCTTGGGGAACCAAGAAATTTTACAAAGGTTTGAGAACTTTTTAGAATGTGTAACTGCACACTGAAGTTCTGCTATCAAATAAGGGACTGGGAAGAGAGAGCCCTGTATTGGTGGCCTTGGCAGGTGATGAGGGTTTTGTTGCTGCCCTTTTCTTTACTCTTACAGTAGGATAGCAGCTGCAGTGGGATTGATGGTCTGGCAGGTCACACTCTGAAGTGTGTGCCACCCATATGTGTGCTAATGCTCTTCTACTGCTGTTGAAATAGAGCATTTCAGGTGGAGAATAGTAGTGGCTGCACCAAAGATTACCTGGAGATTCGTGAAGGGAATGCTACAGGCACGCTGGCAGGACGGTTCTGTGGGAACTCCTTGCCTTCAAATTATACATCAACTGTTGGACATATCCTGTGGGTCAAATTCATCTCGGACAGTTCAGGCACGGATGTTGGCTTTAGGGCCAGCTTCTCTCACTGTAAGTAGATGTCATTTGATTGAAAGCTATTGGTCTTTCCTAGTACTTCTGAAATGATTCTAAAAAGTGATTGTTTGGCCCTGTAAAGTCTATTAGAAAATATTTGCTGGTGCAAAAAAGGCTGTAGATTAGTGTAAAAAGTTATTTTGTAAAATATCTGCTGAATATAAAGGGATGCTCTAAAACATGTCAGAACAGAATTCATGTAAGTATATGAAATAATTTTATAAGTATATAATATTTATTAGGCAATTGACAAATTAAGAAAAAAGTATTTCTTTCCCAGCTTTCCAGTTTGCTTTTTGAGTATGACAGTGTCCATCTTCTGGTTTAGATGTAGATGCCATCAGCCAGGGAGTGGAATTAGAAAAAAGGAAATTATGCCAATTTATAGATCCAAAATTTCAAGGGACCATTGCCAACATCAATCTGACTTGCTGCATGAACAGACTGCTGAAGCTAAACATCCACAGCCATTCTGATTATGCAAGCTAAACTTCTAATAATTTTCCTTGTTTTGAGAGTTTAACTACTCATTGTCAAAATGAATTATCAATAGTTCAGATCTCAATGAAGTCAGAACCATTTTCCACCAGAACATGTGAAGGTATTTAAAAAAAAAAAAATCCTTAGTGCTTTTGGGTAGAAATGAACATAAAGTAGTCAGAGTCAGGGAGGAGTTCAAATATGCTGTCTTCTTGCCTCTCCTACATGTAGACTCACATGGCTCAAATGGGTAATTTCCTTCAGAAAAGGGAACACTGTATCCCTCAAAACAAGAAAATAATTAGATGTGCATCTTAGGACTGTCTGAGATATGTCTTACAGCCTTACAGCACTGTCTAGTCCTACGTAAATTAAGTCAGATGGGCCCCAGTGTTTCTTTTACTCGATGTGAATTAGAGGCATTAGTTGTCTCTCTTGTTTTTCAGTGTATGGAAATGACATTGTGGGAGACAGAGGACAAATAGCTTCACCACAGTGGCCCAGAAGTTACCCCCACAATGCCGATTACCAGTGGCGGATAAGTGTTAATGCTTCACAAGTTATCCATGGCCATGTCCTGCAGATGGATATCGAAAATCATCACAGATGCCAGTATGACAATCTAAAGGTAATTTCATTCTGAGAAGTTATTTCATTTCAGTCCATTTTAGTAAAATGGATGAATAGAGAAACCTACAAGAGGAATGGGAAGCATTTCTGGGGATCTGGTGTGGCTTATTGTTTTTGCTTAGTTGTCTTTCCAATAATTATTGTTTATAGGAAGAGTTACAAACTCTTTGGCTCCCTAACAGGTATTTCCAATCTGTAAGTTTGAAATTCACTAAAAATAAGTCTGCAATGGTACAATCCTGAATATTAATATTCAAGAATTTCAGGTCAGATACCAGACTGAAATTTGCTCCATGCGGGTTCAGTTAAAGACAACAGTGATAATAACATCTCAGTGCCTCTAAAAAGAAAGTTATTTTAAAATCCTACAAGAAACAATCCTTTACTTGCACCTTCTTTGCTTTCTGCATCAGTAATTTTGGTGCTGTCAGTAGAAAGGTGCCTCTTTCTTCCAGTTTGATTGTTTTTCTCTACCCTCCTGTAATACAGTCTAGCCAGGTTAAAAAATAGAATAATGGAATAGTTTGGAGTTGGAAGGGGCCTTTTACAGGTCATCTAGTCCAACCCTCCTGCAATAAGCAGGGGCATCTTCAATATAGCACTCGTGGTGCTAAGCAAAATGGAATGATAGAGGACACAACTTTTTTCTGAACTTAGCTAACATAACCACTTAAACAAGGTAAATCTCTTCTTGTTTTCTTTTTTGTGTTTTTTAAGCAGTTAATTAGTTAATGATCCTTTTTTATATTTGAGGAGGTTAATACTAGTTCAATATTTTCAGTTCATTTTGCATTTACTGATATTCAAATGTAATTTTAGTTCAACAGGAAAATAAAACTTTTTCTTTCATCTCATGTCATACATTACCAGCATTTTTTTCTCCTAACTCAGCCTGCCTTTCTTTGTCCCTCTGAAAGCAAAATGAGTTTCTTAAACCAGCTAGACATTTAGTGAGTGTAAATCAGCCTGACCTTTAACCTGACTCGAGGATCAGATCATTTATGTAATGTTAATGTTTATTTAATATTTCCTAGTTTTCTCTACTGGACATTTTCACCAGGTGGTAGATGACAAGAACAAAATAGGTTTGAAAGGTAGCAAAGAAGAAGCATTTTGTAACCAGCCAGGATTTGGGCTTATAAATTCATACAATGAAAAAATATTTCTGCATAGAACTCAAAATATATATGTTCCTCAGTGGGGGGAAAAAAGAGAAAGGAAAAAAAGGAAAGTAATTCCTGTTCTTTTCCCTACATATCATGGGAGTTTTTTTCCCATCAAGAAACCAAATTGTACCTGTGGACTTTTTTTAATATGGGATGTCATTCTGTGTCCCCAAAGAGCAGCCCTGTGATAGTGAATGAGCTTAATTTGATGGCTTCCATTCAGATCTTCTGTACAAGCTTCACGTTTAACAGCATATAATTGAAAGGGAGATTTTGTTACCTTTTCATAAGAGAGGTTGCTCTCTAACTTTTATTTTCTTGAAGATCCCTCACTCATTTAAAGAGGGTAATTTTCTCCTTGGAAATTTGCTGAGTATGGGGCAGATGAAAATCTGGCTCTGTGAGAAATAGCACTGTTCTTCTCTCTGCAGGTGTATGATGGGCCCACTGTTCATTCTCGTCTTGTTGCAACTTACTGTGGTACAGACCCTGCTGCTTTTGCATCCTCTGGCAGTTCGATGACAATCCAGTTCCAGTCAGATTCGTCTGTGACTGGAAAGGGCTTCCTTTTGGAGTGGTATGCAATGGATGCTCCTGCTGTTACACAGACCATTTCTAGAGGTAGGTTTTCAGTGAGTTACAAGTGATATAGCCAGTGATACACTCAACTTTACTTAAAGAATTCCAAACAAACTTCCCACTAGAGAAAGCTCTAGCTATTAATGAGGGAAAGCTTTCAGTGACATTTTAATGAAGCATTTTACTAGCTTTTTAAAACAATTTCTAGGGACTCTTAGATACACTAATTTACAGTGTTCTAAAAATAAGCATGTTGCTAGAGGATCATTTTTCTTTATGCAGGTATTTCATTAAATCTAAACATTTGATGCTTTCATGGAAAATTATCCCTCTTGAAAAACCATTCTAAATCATTGGCCATTGTGATATGAAACCAGTATAGTAACTTATGTTAAACTGTGGTAGTTGCTCTTAGGTCTTTTGCTAGATATTTCTCATGGTAAAATAGGTCACATCATTGCTGCACCAGGTGACAGAGGAAGATCCTTACAGATGAGGATTTTCAAGTTTTATACTTCCAATCCAAACTGAAGAATTCCTGTGCTACTGTAACTACACACATCATCACTGTGCTCTCATCATGTTTAATTATAGGACTGTCATCTCATATTACATGAGGGGAGTGTTCACTTTAAAAAGAGGATGCTCTCTTTTCTGTCTTGTCCATGACAGGGGCATGTGGAGGGGCTGTAACAACTGAAGAAACACCTTCATTCCTCTTCTCACCGGGATGGCCAATGAGTTACAGAAATCTTGAGGACTGTATGTGGCTTATCAGAGCTCCTGGATCCACTGTGGAATTCAATATCCTGGCACTAGACATAGAATCACACAGCTCATGCAACTATGACCAACTTATTATCAACGATGGTGAGAAGCCAATCTTGCCCTACCCTCACAGGCTACAGTAGAGACCCAAGGCCCACATACCTTGAATTCTCATCTCCACTGAGCTTAAGCAATCTAGATCGCAGTGGGAACATGCCCTAAAACAGTACTCTTCCTCTATCCTGAGACACTCTGCTAGTTAAAATAAAATTAGCCAAGTCAAGCAAAATATTTGGTGATCTATAAAAATATTTCTAAATCTGTAAGGGGTTAAAGGTCTTGAAAAACACCTTCCTGAAAGTGAGCCACAGCAACACACAGGCAGATGTGGACTGATTTAGTTTTAACACAAATGTGTTCTTCTCATCTCAGGAGACAATAGTCTTTCCCCAGTACTGGCTACTCTGTGTGGACGAGAACCTCCTGGACCAATAAGATCAACTGGAGATGCAATGTTCATCCACTTCATATCAGACTCAAGTGTCACTGGAGCTGGGTTTAATGCCTCTTATCACAAAAGTAAGACTTGTTTCTCCTCTCCCCCAGATAAATGTCTGCCTTGCTGCACACAATGGGGTAAAAGACTCTGGCATTGTTAACAGCTGTCTACAATCTAATTAATCACACATCTAATTATTCACCTCTCATGAATATGTGTTGATAAATGTCTCACTCTACAAAGGTAAAACTTGCTATTTTCCCAGCAATAGAATGCAACAAAGCATGATTCAACCAGACCAGTCACTTCTGAGAAGGAAGAAAAATGTACGCCTAAGTTTATAACAGCTGAGCTGAAGGGTGAAAGAATTCTCAACTAAGAGAGGGAAATAAATGACTCAGAGCAGAAAGAGACAAATGCAGAAAGCTGTATAAATTCTACCAGGAATGTCAGCAATTTCCAACAACAGTCCTCCCACATGCACTCAGGAATGATAACAGATTCCTGAATGGGCTGAGGCACCAAGGAAGGTGTCAGGGCAACAGTTACAATCAGGGGAAGTTTTTCCAGCTGGCAGCTGGAGTCGTTTTGGTCCATGGCTAGAAGCAATGTCCTCAGTCAGGGTAATGATGAGCTCATGCCATGGGAGGTCCTTGACATTGCTGCCTGCTTATTCATCTGCTAACTCTGAGAACGGTCTCACTGTCACCAATTTTGGTGTGTGACATCTTGCAATCTATAAGCTTGCGTTTTGGGAGATCATTCATCATGTGCATTGCTATATGCCCCTCAGCTCTTCATACACTCATTTCAACCTTTATTTTTACCCATCGCATCATCTTTAGGAGACAGGGTTTTTCTCGAAATTAATAGGTGAATATTTGACACTAGTATTTTTTGTCTTTGCTTCAACTTCTAACCTTTTTTTTTTTTCAGGTTGTGGAGGCTATTTGCACACAAACAGGGGTGTGATAACATCCCCCAACTACCCTCAAAACTATTCTCCTAATCTAAATTGTTCCTGGCATGTAGTGGTAACCACTGGATTTATCATTGCTGTTCATTTTGAACAGCCTTTCCAGGTTAAGAGTGAAGATAATTCCTGCATCCTTGGAGATTACGTAGAGGTGAGGTTATTGGCTGGGTCACCAAATCCTCAAAGCTATTAAAGCTACTGAATCTTACAGATTTTGGTGTCAGTAAAGCAGCTCAGGATGTCACGGGGTGCAAACACAAGAGATACACCAAAGATGATATTTCTCTCTATCTCACTCACTCTCTTTTTTTATTAATGTGCATTAATTAATCACTAGTTTATTAATTTCCCCTGTGGCTGGAAGCATTAAGATGGTGTGTGCTCAAAATTTACATTCCAGCGCTGTTTGCTTGAGTAACATTAGCAATTTCTGTTTTAGCTGAAGAATGGGTTAGATAATGCTGCCCCACCTCTGGTGTCTGGAAGAGGGAATGGACGGTTTTGTGGAAGCAGCCTCGTCTCTACCATGTACACCACAGACAATCAGCTGTTTGTCCACTTCACTTCTGACAGCAGGAATGAGGGTCAAGGATTCAAACTGAAATATGAGGCTAAGAGTCTAGGTAAGTCTAGATAATAAACTTAAGTTCTGCAACTCACACATATATAACTTGGAGTTTGTCCTCTTAAAGGATATTTTTGTTTTAAGTCCTAACCCTGGTAAAATCAGATGTCTGCAAAAATGTCCTGTTGTTCATGACTTCTGATCTGACACTCAGATTTCTCCTTTTAAAGAGCATCAGGTTCAGGTCACAGAACCAGAAGATATTAAAGATAGAATTTAAAAAAAAAAGAAAAAAAAAAGGAGACTCTTTATTAGGGAAGTAGCATCTGCAGTTAGGAAGAGATGTTAAAAATTCATACAGGTAAAAATTCATACAAGGAAGGAAAAACCTCCTGGAAACAAGAAAGTTATTTTGAACATTTAGTACCCAGTGCAAGTGCTAAATTAAGTTAGGAATTTTTCAGGGTAGTGTGTCTAGAAAAGTGGCAACATTTCTCACATGTTTTACTGCCAACTGAGAAAATAACATTAATTGCCAAAGCTAACTCTTTTGAAAGAATGAACAAAATGGAGACCCAGTCCCAGGAGTAAATCACTAACTTGGCATTTGCAGTTAGCCCACTGTGTTCCTAGCAAATGCCACATGGCACACTTGGGGACCTCCTGTCAAACAGTGTACCTAAACAGCTAAGGCAACCTGTCAATCTGCTCAAACCTTTAAGTGCTTGATTTCTGCCTATTTTCCCTGCTGCCCCAAAGAATTAGCATTACTTTAGAGTATGCATGAGGGGAATAGGTGAAGCTGTACATTAGCATTTCTACCACTTCAATTTATGGAACTTGAGTAAAGCCCAGTGTTAAACCAGTATTGCTAGAATATAGAGGGGGTTTGGGACAGAATGGTTCTGGTCAAAATAAAGATATTTTGATCAGGTACAGGACCTGAACAAATCCTTATGTTTGCTCTGACTGGCAGTCCTCACGCATTTATTATTATCTCAGACATTTCAGTTCTTGGAAAGTACAAGTTGGGAGTGATTCACAGAAATATTGATGGATCCAACTTGTGGACTTTCTAGCTCTTGGGAACTGGGATAGGAACAAGGCAAGAAATATGTTTTCTGCTTGTTTTAGAAGCAATCCAAGGAAGAAGTAATAGCAGTTTAATTCAGGACCCTGAACATTTGGAAATGAGGAGGGCTAGGTAAGCAGGAGCACAGGAATATAGGATTCTACTGCATTAAAATGTTTTTCCACAATAAGCAATAAAATGCATTTGTTTTTTGATGTAACTATATGACATCAAAAGGAAACTCTGTTGGAATATAGTGATAAGTCATATTTTTGATGCCTCACCCATTTCCTTTTCATGTAGTTTTTTTATTGGTGATCTTTTCTTTCCCAGCCTGTGGAGGGAACATTTATATCAATGATTTCAACCCCAGTGGATATACATCTTCCCCCAACTATCCAAGCAATTACCCTCTGCATGCTGACTGTGTCTGGACCATAACTGCTCCCAATGGACATGCAGTAGAGCTGCAATTTGAAGATCAGTTTTACATTGAACCTTCACCAAAGTATACATCCACATTATTTTGCCTATGTTTCTTCAGAGACTCTATTCTGATTTTTCTTTCTCTATTACTTTCTCTAATTCCTCCCAGAGAACAAACACTTCCATATTTAAAATCAAATGTGGTTGAGAAATTTTGAGAGATCACTGAAGCTCTCAGGTCACCAGTTTACATTCCTAGGACTTTGCAATGCATAACAGAAATTAGTATGACAGAAAAAGTGGAAACATCCATGGTAGAAAGGTGCTTTCTGTAAAATCTGTGCCCTGTAGTCCTTTCATATTCAGGTTTTCAGACATTTGGACTCTCAGGTGCTTTAAAAGCTAATGGATTGCCAGCATGACACTTTGCCTCCCTCCTCCATTGTCTGGCTGCTGGTCTGCAATGGGTCTACACATTTTGCACTCCTTACCTGAAGCATAAAACAAAGCTATTTTCCAGCTGATGTAACTTCACTGATAGGGGCTGGACCACTGTAAGGCAAAGTGAGCATCACCTGTGAAACCACGTCCAGAACAAATAGTGAAGGATGGAGAATCCCAAAGGTGTCCTTTCTAGCTTCCCAGGACACTGCACCATTCTGAAGACAAAGCTTATAGTTAAGAAATTTTGGGTCTTTGTATGCCCACCTAATTAGACCCCAGAACTGAATTTTTATTCCCTTTATCTGTCTTCTTGTTGTCCCTTAATTCAACACTCATCAGTGAGACTTAATAGGGAATATCTGCTGAATCTGAATCCTGCCGAAAAAATGTATTAAAGATGGTCACAACTACTTTGCCAGTGCTGTTCATATCCCTACCCAGAATTTGCTCCTGTCAGATCTGATCTGATCATAGACTGAGTTTTAGATGAATCTTTCTCAATGTTTCTAGCACTTTCCTTGAATCAAATATTACATAACTGCAATGGATTATGATCTTGTTGATTCTGTCCTGGTGACACTGCATGGAAACCAATCTAATTCACTACAGCTTCATGGCTTTGTGCATGTACTGAAATGATTTTGAACTACTACTGCCATACACTGAAAAGAAAATTCTCTCCTCTTCCAGCTGCACTTCCAGTTACCTAGAGCTGCGCAGTGGTGCGGACTCCAGTGCCCCCCTCATTGCCAGGCTGTGCGGAGGTTTGATGCCAGGCTCCCAGAGATCCTCAGGAGCTGTCATGTACCTGAGGTTCAGGTCTGACAGCAGTGCCACACACGTGGGATTCAATGCTAAATACTCCATTGGTAATGCTTGCACTTATCAGTTTCTTTGATTTTAAAGAAGATTTTGGTCTCAAGTATTAGACTTCTGTTATAGGACTTAGATCTGTGAGGTGGGCTGACAGGTACATGCCTCTTTCAGTTAGTGTTAGAGCTAAGGCATCAGAATATCAGCATGTTCTGTACCTAGCAAGAGGTGAAAATTAGGGAAATATTAATAGGAAAGAGCTCATAGACCAACAGCAGCAGAAACAACTACTGGATAAGCTCTTATCAAAGCCAGTTATCAAAGGAACAGTAGAAAAAAGGTCAGTGTGCATAAAGTCATGTAACATGGTTTGATTTTCAGCATGCAAACTTAGTGCCACTTTCATGAGCAGGGTTCTGAAGGGGAATGCAAAGATCAGCTGAGAATTGGCAGTAGAATAAATTAGGAGCTTCTCTATGGAAATGTAAATCAATCTATAATAAAAAAGCTTCTAGACAAACAGGGGCAGCATAATAATGGACTGGAAATGGAATGTGCAATGAGAACCATTATTTATCATCTGGGAAAAGCAACACTTTAAAGTTACTTGCTCTCAACCTGCAAAAACAGGTTAGAAAGTACTAGAAAAAACATAAAATTCCAGAAAAAATAGTCCTTGATCAGATTCAGAAATATGCTACTTTTCTGGGTTTGATAATGTCAATAATCTTCAAAGAATAATAGCTATTACATTAGTATCACTTATATAAGAAAATCTAGGACTGTTAATTTTTCAAAGGCAAAGTAGTGAACTGTATTGTTTTACACAGAATTTTGCTAATTGCATTAAATCTGAAACACTTAATCCAAAATAGAGTGCTATCATATTTCTGAATGTGAAAACTGAAGAAACTTGCATATAGACATATATTTTTAGTATATGAAGCCATAACTTAGATTTAACCATAACAGATTTACAGTGTCTTGGCTGAATGCCAGTCATTCTGAAACAAAGCACTAATGACACAAGGAACTGACAGTATGGACAAAATTGTTATTGCCATGAAAAGATTGTAACTAACAGACACAAAATCTACTTTAAAAAAAATTCCAATAAATTCCACCTGGGAATATTGTTTCATAGAATTATAGAATATCCTGATTTGGAAAGGAACCACAAGGATAATCAAGGTCCAGCTCCCGGCCCTGCACATGACCACCCCAAGAATCACACCATGTGCCTGTCAGCACATGTTTGCTGTAAGCCTTGCTACTACAAACTTATGTTTGCAGGTACTGCAGAGAAATGGGTGTTCAGAGAGTGACAATTAAAAAGTAATAGCTGTTTTACACACTGTGCAGAGCTTACTCACAAAGGCATCACAAGAAGTGAACAGGAAGGGATGAAAGGAAAAAGGAGTCTGAACCATAACTGTTGATCCAAACCAGAAGTCAACTTTTGTCTGTCATAAAAAGTTTAGATCCACACTTAGCAAGTTTAGTTTCTTTTTAATTTATCTGATACATCTTTGCAAGGTTTTCTGGTAAATACAGACATAGGTAGAGATTAGATTGAAAACTGTGAGTTTCTTCAAATTATAAAAGATATGAAAGAGATATAAAATAGAGGAAGAGATGCTGGCAATGGCAGGGTGTGTGAGTGGGTGAAAAAAACAAAACAAACCAGCAACCAGGACTGATTTAATTAGATTGAAAACATGGAAGATTTTTAATTGCAAGGCAATTCCTGTTTTATTACCACAGTTAGAGAACAAGTCAGTTGTGCCTTACCTTTAAGTCTTGTTTAGGGGAAAGATCATATCTCTGAGATTCTCCAGTCAACCAAACAATATTCTTCCTTTTGCAGCTCCCTGTGGTGGGACAGTGATAGGACAAACTGGTATCATCGAAAGCTTGGGGTATCCTGACCTTCATTACCAAGACAACCTGCTGTGTGAATGGTTTCTGCAGGGACCCAGGGGCCACTATCTTACCATAAGACTACAAGGCCTGGATATTCAAAACTCTTCCGAGTGCACAAATGACTTCGTGGAGATCCGAGAATACAACGCTTCTGGTCTGAGAATTATTTCAGTGTTTGCCTTCTCCTCCCTAGTACTACTGTGAAACCTCACCAGAGGTTCCTGAAAGCATTTCCCTTTGGGTACAAAGTGAGCCTTTTTAATGTATGGTATTTGCTTGTGTCTGCCTTGCTTGCTAATGCAAAGTTAGGCAAACAAAACCCTTCTGTTTGCCAGCAATAACTTGATTCTACTAGTTTACTCCTGCCTGTCCAGTTAAATTGGAAAGTGATGCTTCAATATAAATATAAATAATATATTGATATAAAATTCTCTTTCTCTATGTGATTTATGCAGGAAATTTGTTGGGCAGGTACTGTGGCAATACTCTCCCTGATGCTGTGGACACCTCTGACAGTTTTGCTTATGTCAAGTTTGTCACTGATGGATCAGTCAATGCCCGAGGATTCAGACTGCACTTTGATTCCAGTACTGAAGGTTGGATTTGTAAGGTTGAAATATACTTACTCTCAGGAAGCAACTTATACCACAGACCATAATTGCACTAATACAGCATATATTATAGATCCCTTGTTCTTGGAGAGGTGTGTATTTGCTCTTAAATTTAAGCTTGGGGACATATGAATAGAGCTCTCTGGCAACAAGTTAGCTGAGCTGAAACTTGGTGAAGCAAGCAATCTCCTGCTATAATAGATGTTGCCATCAGTGGCACAAGGAAGCACACTCTTCCACACCTTTCTTCAACAGTCAGTCGAGGGATGTTCTAACATACCCTTCCCACATCCCTCTTCATAAGCAACATCAACTTATTCTGGTATTCAATGACCCTCATAGGGGCAAGTGTTTTCATATGTTCAGGTGAAATTTCATGTGTTTCAAGTTGTTCCCATCGTCCTGAGCCCAATGACTTCAAAGAGCTGCTCTAATCAGGACTGTGGACATAGACCTGTAGCAATGAAGGGCACAGACTCTCTTGGTTCTTGTTCCAAAGAGAATCGTTTATTGCCATAATGCAGAGTCTTATATATGGTACTACAACGCTTAAGCTTTTATACCATGCTAAAAATACACCATGCAGGCTTTATATGGTGCTAAAAATAGGCTAGCTAAAATGATACCTGTTAGCATTTTTCTTTAACCTAAACAAACATGCTTTGGCCGCTTACCAACACCTGTGTTATTGTTCACACATTCCTTTAACCAATCAGCACTCTGGTTATGAGGAGGCTACATTACTTGTTTTTTCTTCATGCCAGCTGTACAGCTCCCAAAGTGCTTTCCCATGAATGACCAAGAGTGACAGGTCAGAAGTGAGCAGAAGCAAACAAAGGCCTATAAGGCCTTATTCCTTCAGGTTTTTCTTATCTGCCACATAGACCCACTCCTGCTTCCCACTTCTCCCACCATCTTCAAGGTCCATGCAGTGCTTGTCCTACCAAAATATAGCTACTTTTTTAGAAATTCTTTGCAATAGTCATCTTGAAAAATCTCCTGCCAACCCTTCTTAACTCCTTCCAGCTCATTTAAAAATTCAGCTGAAAGCTTTCTTCCTGATTGATTCTGCAATAAAACAACAGAGGGGAAACAAACTCCAAAAGAATGTTATTCCACTCCTAGGATCCTGCTATGCACCCTTAGAAGAGAAACTCTATTACCAAAAATTTAATGCAGGTGGATGCACAGATCAGACTATTCTGCACAATCTGTGAGCATGAGGAAAGGGACTTCCACTATGCTCCATTAAACTATATCTTTCTATCACTCTTCAGTGTTCATTCCTCACAGCACAGTTTGATATTCATGACAAAGATAGGAAAAGCACAAAATAACCATACTGAGAAATGTTGCTTAAAATACCTAAAACCTTTTTCTCTACCTCTGTTAACCAGAATAGGAAAAACACATCCTCCATCATAACTCACTTGAAGACCCTGCTTGTTCTGTGTAGCTCTGCTCAGTCCTCTGACAGTCAGAAATGTCTTGCCACAATGAAAGGCTTGTATCCTATGACATCAAAGCCTGTGGGTCACCCAGTTTTCTGAAGCCTGGGATGAGCCCTTCAGAAAAGTGACTATTAACAATTAGACCAAAAGGAGTTGCTATGGTCAGTGAATATTCAACTGCTTTTATGACTAAGTGATAAAGACTGGCAGGAACGTGTCTATTCGGACAAGCATATGGACAGGGTAGGCCAATCAGATCAACCTCTCAGGATCTCTTTCTCTCGCAGCATTGATTTTTTTGCTATAATTCTATAAGTAATGCTTTACTCTGAGAAGTGTCCCAATATTTGGATATTTCAGAATGTGGCGGGGATCTTACTGCACCTGTTGGAACATTTACTTCACCCGACTATCCCAACCTATACCCACATAACCGAGTGTGTGAATGGAGGATCACAGTGGAAGAAGGCCGGCGTGTGACCCTCACCTTTAATGACATGAAAACTGAAGAGCACTGGAGCTGCTCATCAGATTACGTGGCTGTGAGTATTGGGTGTAGAGTTGGAAACTGCTCTTCCTAATTCCTTTATGGAGAATTAATGGACATAATAAATCTGAAAAGTCACTTATAGGTCTATATATGGTTTTAAGACAAATCATAATTTAATCTGGGGAAGGCAGATGAATGAGAGAAAGTTATCTCTGTAGAGCATCTAAACTCATCTTCTTGTTTTGGAGTATGGAAATTTTGAGATTGTGGCTCAGGCAGACTGGAAGACTCAATGGAATCATTGAAGTTGTCTTTTTATCAACTATGAAAAAAAATTCTAGGGGTTTTGAAAGCTTTCAATGTCACTTTTCTGTGGAAACAAAATCTATCAGTCAGTTCCACAGTTCCAGGTTTTATTGACTTTAGAGGTATTTACTGCTGTTGTTANTTTTTGCTGTTTTTACTTACTGCTGTCAATTAAAAAAAAAAAAAAAAAAGAAGAATAAAAAGAAAAGGCCAGAGATTGCAACAAATGGCTACTCTGAACTAAAGATAGGGAAACTCCAGTAAACTCTACTTCTATATGACTCTCCATCTCCAAAAAGATAGATATCTGTTATTTTATCATGTTTATTTTTGATTTGTGGTTATTTAGTGAAAAAAAATTAAACCTGGCACACAGACCTGGACCTGGTCAGATGTACAAATGCCTCAAAAATATGACTCCTCTATAAAATTGCAGGAATGTGAGGCAGAGTTTAGTTTCCCACTTGTTCAGATAAGCAGTGCAAACACAGGAATTAACTGTAGGATGATCAGATGCCAATCCATGCACAAGCATGGGGAGCTGAAGTAGCTGTCCATCCCTTGAGGATTGTAGATGATGTTTCCCTTGGTTTTCTTCACAGATGCTTTAGATAAACCTTTGGGAGCTGGGTTTTTATCAGTTAATGATCTCTTAAAGGAAGAATTTCTTGCTGGCTTTTATGCCTTCAACACTCTAGTATATTCCAAGTCTCAGTGGGAAACATAATTTCTGCCTTGCTTGCACTGCAGAGTAGAAAGAAGGAAATTAATTCCTAGGCTAAAGGGTATATGAAAAAAACAGAGCAAAATATCTCCGGATCATCAAAAAGTGAAATGTTTGAAATAATCAGAAATACCCACCAGCATTGGTGGAGAAGGTTTTGATAAAGCTGATGTTGGCTTTAACAAGAATAGAAAAATAATGATTTGAAATGAAGTTAATATGATCAGTAGCTGACATTATTAAGCGATTGACTATATAAATATTGAGCTACAACACAGTATTCTTCCCAATAAAACAATTTTAATTTCTGTTTTAAAAAGAAGAGAGAGAGAGTGAGAGAATATGTTTGTATTTCACCAAAATAAGGAAGTTATTTTTGATGTTTACTTCAGGGCCTCATCCACTCAAGGCAATGGAAGTTTATTCCAAGGTTTTGAGTAGATTTGAGAACTAACCCCCTGTGAGGGACATCAGTGAACTTTGTCTTAAAGATGCTAAACACTGTTAAATGATAAAGGAGATGCTCAGAAGACTGTATATTGGTGTCATAAGAATTTATTTTGGCCCCACAGGTTTATAACGGCCTTGCACAAAACTCTCCCCTGCTGGCCAAACTGTGTGGAGAGGTAAATCCAGGCACAGAGGTGAAATCCACTGGAAACAAAATGAAAGTCATTTTGGTGGCAGACATGTCCCGTGCAGCCAGAGGCTTCAGTGTCTCATATACCTCTAATGAAGATGCAGGTAGTGTGTGTTTTTGACTTAAGTGATTGGCCTTTGGTGTGTCATTTCATAGCTGGAGTACTGGCACCTATGGAAAAAAGTTACCTAAACAAAGTTCCTTTTTTCTCTTACATCTCTGTATGGGAATAGGTACGTACCTTTAATTAGCTGAAAGGACTTGAAAAAAATGGAGAATCTCTGGGAGTAATGGACTTCATGTGCCTCTGTATGGATCACAGTCCCTGTTCTCCCTACTGACTTATTGTTTTGTACTTAGTCTAGAGTAAGAGATGGTCTGAAGTGGCCTTATTCCATGAAAAGTTCCAAAAAGCATAGTGCTGTAGATGAATTGAATAATTCAAGTGCTTCCTTATTACTCAGGGGAGTAATTAATCTACTGTAGCTTGTGAAAGAGTGCAGCTAACCTACTTTTGCAAGCTCAACCTCCAGAGAGGAGGCAGCTGGCAGAGTCTTACTACTACAGCCTTGAGTTTTGAGCTTACTTTCCAACTCCCACCCCAAGCATCCTACTATGGCATGAGTGTACTGCTCTTGAGGGTATCTTCCATAAAAAATTTCTCTTGAGTCTAGAATTAGGTAATGAGTAGGGCTGGGAAATACTGAACTGACGCTGTAGTGAGATTTTTATCAAAATATTAAATAATGCTTGTTGTATTGATAATACTGCTGAAATATTTTATTTGATACTGTAAATAATTGTTCTTTGCTTTACATGTGTGTTTTTAAAGACTTGTCAATAAATTCCAAGACACCAGGCAAGAATTCTCTTGTACACAGCAGTAAATTATAAAAAAGTAAGAATGTGGAAAAGGTTTTGATCTAATCAGCACATGTGCTTTCTGATATGAGCATACCTGAATAAACAGGGGCAAGGTTCCTCCTCATACAAGAATTATTACTACTTTAAATAAACTGTATTTTGTTTCGGCAGTTTGTGGTGGAACCCTGATGGCATATGCAGGTGGGAATTTCTCTTCTCCCGGTTATGATGGCATCAAAAATTACACAAGTAACCTGAACTGTGAATGGATCATTGAGAATCCCTACCACTATAATTCATCCATTTATATATCTTTTGAGGATTTCCACTTGGAACATCACCAGAACTGCCAGTATGACTACCTAGAGCTACGAATAGGTTTGTATGTTCAGCAGGAGAATGATAAAGCCTATCAAGATTCTGGTTATACAACTGTGTTTGTGCCAAATCTTGTTCATATATATTTGCAGGGAGTGGCTGTTGTAGAACTTGTACATTTGAGAGTGTTCACATCATGCCTTTCATGTTGCAGCCATGATCAGAAGTGGAATTCCACTACCAGAGCAATGGATGCATGGATTTGGTCACCTGTTCTTTCAGGGGAGAAAATGGGAAACTGGATAGATATCTTTGGGGCACAGTTTCGCTGTTTGCAATACTCACCTGACTCTCTCTTCACAAGGGACAATATGAATTTCATTTCATCTTCCTTGAGAGATGGCATTAACAGTCATGAAAACAATTTATTTAGTCCACTATCCATTCTCTGCCTGGTTCTAAAATATCTCCAGGGAAAGCAGGAATGGAGTAAAGAATGTTTTAATTATTCATAGCCTCTGGATTGCATGCCCACTCTATACCCATTTTTGAGCTCTATAAGATGATTCTCCAAAAAGAAATCCATATTTCCTGTGAGAATGCACTGCAAAACACAGACTAAGGCATTTAAAAGGAAAAAAAATCATAAAATTAATGCACCAGTCATATCTCTGCATATTTGAGCATCTTTATCTATCCACAAGAGCAAGAAACTGGAAATGGCATATGAAAGTCACTCTGCTAATGCCAAGTGTAGTATGAAAACTGCAGCTGTCTTCTTCACAGAAAGGCTGTACCTGTGAGTCCCAGAGAGAGCAGGTTTTAATTTACCATTAAATGCTTTCTGAAACATGTGAAAAGGTTGAGAGCGGGAATCTGTCACATTCTTATTTGCGCTTATTTGACCAAGAGCTTTTGGTTGTATAGCATTGGTTTGTCCTGTGTAAAGCCAGGGCCTGCATAGCTCTGTAGCCTAGCAGTTCTCTCCCATGTATGCACTGGAGCTGGGAAATAATAGAAAGAAAACTCAGAGAGGGAAATAGTGAAATGTATCTGCTTTGTTACTCATCCATTCCCACTACTCTCACTTTATCATGAATCTCAGACCTCCAGGCCATACAATCAAAGAAAAGGGAAGAAAGTGTAGTCCTGCTTTGTTCTACACAGTTTTGTCATCTAAACTGTAGTGTTCATTTCTGCACTGCTAATGGAACTCCAGTTTCGCAGCTTGGTCTGGTGTCAAAAGCAGAATGCCCTCATTCATCTGTGTATGCTGATAAGGAACATTTAATGAGCACTGAGATGCAGTAGTGCAGAATACCACTAAACTCAGGCAGGTGCTGTTTAAGACTCTTGACACAGCAGATGCATAGTTAGGAAAAGGTCCAATTCAACTTTAAGTTACCCTAGAGACCCCAAATGGAGCTGACATGTACAAAATTCTTTTGTGATGCCCATAGAACACACTTCATCATACTCAAATAAAAAAATTTAAAAGCAGAGTTGACTGTATGTATTCACTGACTAATATTTAAGCTAAATAGATAAAATACAAATTTCTTAGGGTAAGGTATTAAATTATTAAATTATCATACATGTGCATGTATATTGTACATGGTAATACAGCTGAGCATGTTCCTACAATGAAATATACTCCTAGCTTTTGGCTTTTGTGGAAGACTCTTGATTTTGTCTTTCAGACCATTCCCTTCAGTTTGAATGAAATGTTACAGCACAATATTTCTGTCTTCTTTTTCTGTTTATCAACAGTCTGGATCTCTGTCCAGCTGGCCATGCATGAAAACAATGATTGGTGTCACTTTTCACACTGTAAAGACTGAGTAACCTGGGTGACATCTGTCACATAGTCAATCACCTCGTAAAATGTACAAAAAAGAAAACATGTATTTCACATACTAATGCTAAAAGTAGTTATTACTACTTTCTCCTGAAATACAATTTATCATTAATGTCTTCTGCTTGTACAGCTCAATATAATTTTTAGTGCATGTTATCAAGACAGGTTGTATCATTTCTCTGTGTAACTTGCACAATAGAATTTTATTATATGTCCCTTTTCATCCCTGTGCTTCAAGGCATTTCAAATGGTGGCCGTGTCACTGCATGTGACAGAAACATGAAGTTACTCAACCAACCCATGACTTGGCATAACTCTGAAAGGGCTTTGAAGATCACCCAAAATTTGCACCCCTTGCTCTACTTCCTTCTTCACAAGAACAGCCTGCCACTCTGTGCAGAGATAGGAGTAGCTTTTGAATGGAGACTTTTAAGACCAGCAGCCTGCTATTATTAGAGAAATGAACTTAGGAATGGCATTGCCTGGATGTCATGAGGAATGTTTACTACACTTAATTTTTTTCTTCTGAGAATTTATCAGTAATAGACAGAAACCGATACTTCTACCAATGTGATGGATAAGAGCTCACCAACATGAGCAAACATTCAGTGTCACTCAAGTACAGTGGCCTGTGCTATGGTTTCCTTTTAGGCTTCCAGGATTTCAGCAAATGCTGGCTCTTTTTTTTGCCATGTAGAGAACAATATGTTGAGCTCCCTGGGAAAGAGATGCCCACTATTAATACAGTGATGACAGCTTGTTCATGGATGGTGCACATCCCTATACAGTGGAAAACTCAAAATCCCTGTTGACTTTAATAAGGATGTCACAAAACCAAAGGTTCGATAGGTGTCCATGTGATACGTCCTTAGGCCATCTCTTTCCACTGTTCTGCCCCAAAAGGTCTGTAGTTTTGGGTCAGAACAGTGAGGTTTTTGTGTATCTGATATGATACATGAAAGTGTGCAGGATGGCAGGAAGGGGAGAAAAGGAGCCCAGGGTATTGAAAGGATCATTAATAAAGCTTTGGAGAGAACTTCCTTGTTGCTAAGATTTAGATCGCAGCAATGAACTGCAACACTCCGCTTATATCCATAACAAATAACCACTAAGTGTGATATGTACTCTTCTCTGTTTTCTTGTCAAAACACAATCAATTGCATGTTTGTACTATTCCTTTATGTTATTGTAGCTCTTTTAACACTCAAGAAGTGTTGTGTGGTTTGTTTTTTCTTTCTTTACTTAGGGAATGCTGATGGAGAGCTAATAGCCAGACTTTGTGGACAGGCTGCACCATCTGTGCCACTAGTTATAGCTGCCCCCCAGGTCTGGGTACACTTTGTAAGTGATGAAAACACAGAAGATAAAGGATTCTTGGCCCATTACACATTTGAAGGTAAATGGCTTGATAGACTGCTGCCTTGGCTGGCTGAGGCACTTCTGGGGAATGTTGCCAGTAATTGGTGATACAGAGAATAGTCATGATGGGACCAACTCTCAGAGGTTCTCAAAAGTTACGCAGTGCTTGTCTCTATTTATATCCTTATAAAGCAAGCATGTGCTAGCAGTTGAACTCTCAGACTTATTTTCTGCTGCATTGTTGCCATTCCCCAAAACACATTTGAATTTTTGCAATCCTGTGCAATACTCAGAACAGCTGGTTGCTCTTGGGAATAGGGATGTAACAGGTAATATCAGCCAAGTTTGACTTACTTCAAATAGGTCTCTGGAGTGCTAGCAGAGCTGAAATGCATTCTGCTGCTTGAACCTTTGCACTCATTTTGAAATCCACTTGAAGCTGTATCAGTGCAAATTACACCACTTTGCCATTTATGTGCCAGAACAGCTACTCTTCCTGTCACAGCTGAATTTAGCCTTGGGGCTTATCTAGACACATCAGAAACTGTTTGACTTCATTGTGTTGGTCCAAGAATGGCACTGGTTTGCTTAAGAGTGAGATAAACAAATGGAAAATAAGGTGGAAGAGGCAGCTGTAAGTGTCAGCTGGCAAAGGTTTTGCAGTTATATTAAGTATCAGAAAAAATGCAGTTTCAAGGTCATTGCATCTTTTTACTCACTATTCAATGACAATGATTTTAAAACTTGGAATTTCCCAAATAATTTGTTCATTTATATCAGTACAACTTAAATATATTTTATTACTATTACAAGCTGAATAATCTTCCATTCATTTTATTATAGTGTCCAGTTCTGAAAATGTATTGAAATGTTACTTTTTTTTCCTTCAGCCTGTGGTGGCGTACAGTCAGCTGAAAGGGGAGTTATCTCAAGCCCTAACTACCCAGAGCCTTACAGCAATCTGAATCGCTGCTCCTGGGTGTTGGAAGCCCCTGAAGGTGAAACCATCACTGTGAGTAACTTGTCACAATTGTGTGCACAGCAGTGTGAGAAGTACCTTCTGAGTTTTGAGGAACAGATTTAAGACAAGTTGGAAAATCAGAAATGTGGAGAAATGAAATATTTTCCCATTGACTTTACCTAAAAGAGGGAATGAAGATAACACAACAAAACTAGATTGTTCATTCTGAAAAACTGAAGGATCCTAGGATAACTTGATCTCAAAACACAACACTGAATTCTTCTTTAAACAATGACTTCCTATGTTTGAAGAACTGAAATAACCCATTCTATTGGATGTTCATGGATATTCTCACTATCATGAGAATAAACATGAGGCTGAAGGTTTTTCTTCTCTGCAGGAGAGTTTCAAGCCACTAGAAAGTTACTTTTATGTCTTACTGGTTAGTCTGGAACATACAATATGATTTCTGGTACAAATTACAACAAGGAAATGTTGCTTTAATTTCCCAATGAGTACTAAAAGTCAGCCTGAGGTGCTACTTTCTTGAGTCAAACTCTTGACAGACCAATTTAAGCACCTTTATGACCAAGTGGTGTAAAACTTAATTCACGGAATTATTTAATTGATTCTTTCAAGCACAGATCCAATCAGTGACATTTATGGTTTGGGTCAGAAAAATATCTGAATAGCAATTTTGTGAAAACACATTGCAGATTTTCATGTGTTATGTCTTTCACTAATTTCCCTACCATGTTTTCCTTGCTTACAACTACAAAGGTTAGAAATGCAAACCCATGGTCCTAATTATTCTGCTACATGATATTCTGACCACTGCCTATTTCAGGGAATACAGGATTACTTTAGTAGAACACAAGATTTCTATTTAATCCACAAACGAGTTTAAAGGAGAACTAATTTTATTCAGATAAAAGCAAATTTCCGTTTTGAAAGGGCTGAGTAGCAGCACTCTCAGTGAAGGCAGACTAATTTTTTCCAGTATAAGTTGCCAGTTTCAGTTGCTTGCAAAGTTCTGAATTTAAACTATTACAGCTAAATCTGTATTTAGTCTTAGGTTCTTTTGGAAATGAAGACACACAAAAGGTACAGGGAAAAATACTGTGTATTTGCTAAACTTTTCTACAAAGATCCTGCTCCTGAAACTAATTTAAAAAACCTAAAACTGATGGAAACAGGGCCAGGCAGTAACTAGTGTACATCAGTATTTCAGCATCAACAAATCCAGGAGTCTACAGGATCAGCAATCTAAATGTTTGAACTGGAAATCCCACCTGTGAGCATATCTCTCCGAGGACAAACGACATCAGTGTGGGAGGGAGACAGGCTCAGAAGCTGCCTGTCCAGCCCAGTCTGTTTATGCAACACATCCAGGCCCACAGGAACGAACCATGGAACTGTTTCTGTTTTAGTGGAAACTAACATTATTTTTAGCAACTGTTAGTGTATTGATTCAAAATAATAGGAAGAAAAAATGTCCAAGGCCCTCTGTTTGCACAGCTAGTTATATTTCATGAACAGAATCTTTGAGTGCAGGAAAGTGGTTCAACACCTGTACATATTCAACACTGTTTTGAAGCACATAGTTTCAAAATATGGTTAAGTCACAATAATGCCAGTTTTGAAACTATGAATTTCTCTTCTACTTCTGTCTTCAGGCTAAGTAGCTGCTGTTACTTATAGTGGCAAGATTCCAATCAATACTTGCAGGAAAGCATCATGAAGTGAGGGTCAGATTTCTAAGTGTACCCAGAAATCATTGTGCCATGTTGGCTACAGGATCTGTCTGGAATTGCTCTAAACCCTCTCCTAGAGTGACTGCTTTTGGCACCTGAATGTCACCTTTGTGTGTTGCAGCTTACTTTTACAGCCTTCCACACTGAAAATCATTCGCTTTGTAAGTGGGATTCTGTTACTATCCTGAATGGTGGCTCTCCAGGGTCTCCTGTCATAGGAAAGTATTGTGGAAACACCTCACCTGGGACTATTCGATCTGGTTCCAACAAGTTAGTTGTCATCTTTAACTCCGATCACTCGGTTCAAGGAGGTGGCTTTTATGCAACATGGACAGCAGAATCTTTAGGTAAGCTTGCATTAAAGAACAAAAGAAATGCATGCCATCATCTTCAAGATTCCTGAAAGAAGCCAGTACTAAAAAATCAAGTAATAATCCAGTGTTTTCTGATCTTACACAATGGATTCAGATTTGGGTCGATCTTGTACTTTTTAAGTCTTCTACTGGCAGTTTCTTGATGGCTGTAAATTGATACCATCACCATTACCCTCCCAGCAGCGGTATCTATTGTCAAGGACTATGAGACATTTCACTTCATGAATAACAATTGTCCCACAGTTTGATTTGGTTTAAACACTTAAAACTAGGAAGAAGTGAGTTCCAGAACAGAGAGGCAGACAGAACTTCTTGAAGAGCACATGTGACAACAGCCTAGAACTCTTACACTGTGATCGAGATGTCGGTACGCTTTTGAAGGTGGTATATACGCAAGATTGAATAGTACATTTCTCAAAGCTACCTTCCTTCTCTTGAAATTATCATCACTCTGGATTACAAAAAAAAAAAAAAGGTAGCTCACCATTTGTGCAGTGTACTTCAGGAAGTCACTAAAGGACTAAAAACAAGGTGGCAGGGCAGAAATTACTGTGCCTTCCTACCTCAGTATGGAGCTGGCATATGCTTCCTAATGTCACCTCCAGCTGCAAACCTTCCGGCTGATCCTGTCAGCTTTCTGTCCAGTAATGAAGTAGCTGTGCTCACACAGTTTTGATGGAATGTCTTCTTAAACATATCAATAGTCTGTACTTGCATGAATATACACTGTCACTTTAGCAAGTTTGTGATACTGTTCCCTGTTGTCTCTGAGATTTCACGTGCAATGAAGCCCACTCTTCAATGGTGTAGTAGACATTAGCCTACACATGCCATGTGCATAGGCAGTATTCTCTCTGTGAAAGTTTTCTTTTCTATATATACCTAGTTTACTTTCTTCAACTTTCTTCTCATTTTTTCACTGAGAATCTCAGGGTTTACACTCTGTATGTGTGACCAAAACTTGGCTTCACATCCTTCTAAACACAATTGCCATTTCTAGCATAGAAGAATGAAAAATAACATCTTCCTTTTAAAGCTATTATATATTTTTTAAATTAAGAGGAAAAAAGTAGGATGTAACAAAGCTTTTTTTTTGCTCTTTAATCCTCCTTTTACTACATTGTATCTGAAATAATAAGGGGTTGCTAGTACTGTACGCACAGGCCTAGTAAATTATTCTTGGCATGGTATTTGCAAATATGTTTCAAATTAACTAACCTTATTATGTACAAAAACATGAGCTGCCACAGAGCCATGATCAGCTGTTCCTCTTTATAAATGAATCTGCTAGCAATTTTGAAAGGCATGTTTCTCAGCCCTCCCCATAATTCCACTGAGATCCACAGGGCTGCCTGGACTGGGGAAGTCACCATTTTGCCCTGGGTAAACGGATGTAGCTTGGATAGATTCACATGTGGAGCTGCAATATTTGCATGTTGCAAAGTGAGAAGAAAAAAGGATATAACAGTAGACTGTTTTTTTTTTCCCTAGAGTGCTTTTCTGAATGGCTGTCTGTCGCAATGTGCATGCTGCAAGGTGTGGGGAGGAACCTGCACAGTCTCAGATGTATTCCTGACCCCTGCACCCTTTCAAAGCAATATTCACTTCAGATTCCCAGGATTATATAGATGGACCTTGCAAAAGGCTATGAAGGGGCAAGGAGAACAAGCTTATGAAGAAAATAAAGTGAAGTACAGAGATACTTCTACAGCATAACTATCTCCGTGCTGCAGGGGTGGGAGAAAGAAATTCAGGAGGGGTAAATGGAGTTTCAGTGGGTATCAGGGCTTTCCTCTCTCACTCTTGCAGCCACAGAAGCAAATAACCATTCAAAGCTGACACCACCTAAAAATATCAATATTTCTCCCATCTGTTGCTATTTTTTCCAGGCTGTGGTGGAATCATTCATTCAGATAATGGTGTGATCAAGTCCCCTCACTGGCCTCAAAACTTCCCCATGAACAGCAGATGCACATGGACCATCATTACGCATGAAAGCAAACACTTGGAGATGAACTTCCACAGTAACTTCCAGATTCCAGATAACAATGGAAGCTGCCAGAGCAGTTATGTGAAGGTAAAATAATTGTTGAGTTTAGATCAATGGAGCAGTGCTTTAAGAAGTCATGATTTCAGAATCCTGTTTTGTATTTGTTATGGTTTGGACTTTCAAGGCACAAAATTTGGGAAACATAAACAAAAGTCCTTGTATCATACAGCCCATTTTCTGTGTGCTTTGTGAACTGGCCTGTATATCATTTTAATTATCCTCAGTTCTTGAGGTTCCACATCCAGCAGGGTCCCATCACCCTACATGCTACCCCAAAAAGGAAAAATATGAAAAAGGCGTATATTATTTCAGAACCAGAAGATAATGAGAAAACAAAGTGTAAAGAAAAGATCTTTTCAATTACTCCAGTGAATAAAAACCCCAGGAATGTTACACTATAATTCTACCAAACTTCTTTATAAGTATTTAGCCTGTCCATGTTGCACTACTCCTTCTTTTTTTAAAGCAGTAAAATAGAGTGGAAATACCTTGAATTTTTCAGTGCCATTTTTTCTCAGGCATTTGGCATGTGTTCAGTGGTATTGTGCTCATTTTCTCCACAGCAGTACAACTCCCAGTTGAAATAAAGGGCAAACATAATTTCACAATATGTAGGAAGACTTGAACAGCTGTATATCTGATCTATACCTACCAACTTACATATCACAGTCGCCCTCATTTTTTAAGGCTGTGAAACAAATCCCACAGCTATAAGATTTGTCTTTCTATAACCTGCTCCAGCAATTAATTGATGCAATGTTACAATACATTTCACTAATATGAAAGTCTTACTGCCACTCAGTAAAAGTATTTAATTTTAAATTCCTAAACTGCTCTGAATGACATAAGCAAAACTATGCCAACTGGAGATTTTCCCCATAGAGAAAGATCTGACGTTTTTGATGTCCAGTTCCTTTTCTGAATGTCCAATTTGAAATGTATAAAGGTGTCTGAAAAGCAGTAGAATGATGTTTCTTCTATTTGTTCCAAACTGAGCAGCTAAAAGAGAGTAATCTAAAATCAACAATGACTTTCCAAAGCCTTGGCCAGGCTATAGACTGTATAAATTAATCCTCTGAGCATCCATTGCCTCAAACACCTGGTCACATGAATAAGGTGATTCGTATGCTTACACTTACAGAATAACCCTTGGCTAACTCTTTCCTTTCTAGGATGGTTGCTTAGAGAAATCACAATTTCATGTGGTTGTACTAGTTCCACTCAATTTCCTTCAAACACATTATTTTAAACATCAGATATGATTTAATATATTTTTGGTATAAACTACAGTAAAAAAACTGTTCAAACACAGGAACAAAAATAATTTTATTAATAGAGTAAATCATTCATTATTTAAAAAGACATTTTAAATCCTACCAATAAACACCTGTCACGGTTTGACCTTGGTTAAGTGCCA
>VYZT01000261.1:6877-33122 GCA_013400735.1 Pomatostomus ruficeps
AGCCCCCGCCGGCCCCCCCGCGCCCACCGCCCCGCTCCTGCGCACCCCCCGCCCGGCCGCCGCTCGCCGTGCGCGGATGGCTCGGTAGCCAGGGCGCTGCACAGCCGCCCGGCCAGATGTGGCACGCCGGTGGTGTGGGAAGCTCGTTTACATTAGATACGCGCCCGATCGGCCGCTGATAGCGCCGGTTCGCGGGAGATTAGAGCTGCGCTGCCGCGGCCGCCTCCAGCCGCCGCGCCCTCCTCCGGCCCCCTTTTTGGGGTCCTTTTTGGGTTTTGACACCAATTTTTTAAAAATTATTTTGGAGGGGGGCGAAGAAAAAGCGATGGAGTTGGTGACAGAGGGTGGTGTTGCCCGATTTCCCTGAAGCCAGGGATGAAGGGCGGTCACAGAATCCCGGAATATCCTGAGTCGAGGGAGACCCACGAGGCTCGTAGAGTCCAACTCCTGGACAATCCCAAAAATCACCCCGCGTGCCTGAGGGCGTTCTCCAAACATCCCGAGCTTGGCGCCGCGGCCGCTGCCCAACCGTCCCAGCTTGCAGGAGACTCCTGTCAAAGGTGTGATCCCGCTGTGATTCCAGTGAGGATGGAGAGCTCCCAGAAGGGCTTCCTGGGCATCCCGTGTCCCTTCCAAAGGGCTCGCGGGTGGCACACAGAACGGGTGGCCGCTGGGGGCAGAGAGAGGGTGACAGAGCCCCTTCTCCATCCCACCTGACCCAGATCCTGCCAGCGGCTGCCCTGCTCCGGGAAAGACCTTGGAGTCCTGTGTGAAAGTCCCGGGACTGGGACAGATATGGCTCAGAGAAATACCCCGGTCACAGGCAGATAAAGTGATTGATCCCCACACCGATCAATAAAGATCTTGTTCCGGGTAATTAATAACTTTGCCAAGCTTGTTTTGTTTGGATAAAGTGCCCACATTGCTGAGCGAGGGAGTCAAATTGGGGAGAAAAAAATAATCCTGGAATTTTATGTCACCACATAAAAATCTCAGTCAAATGATGGTGATTTGCAGACCAATATTTATTTGTATAAAGAAGCTTTATTTGCATAAATCTGCAAGATCCTTGCTTTCACAGTGGGAAATTCAGGGTGGATGTCCAGGACATGAATCGCTCCACCCCTAGGGAATGCTGCACAGAGGGGCTGGAGCTCCGTAAGTTTGGTTGTAAACCAGCTCCAGCTCCTGTCTCCCCACATCCCGGAAGGAGGGAAAGTGCAGGAAAGGGCAAGGGAGCAAGAGCTGGATTTGGGGTCCCACAGGTGTTCCTTGTGCTGTAAAACCTGGGCCGTGCTGCAAACCAGTTCCAATTTTATGAATAAAACCTCCCAGTTTTGTGAATAAACCCATTTTTGTGCATTATTTTTACTCGGAGGGTGTTTCAGCACCTGACATGTGGATTCCCCAGAACTGCTGGAACCAAACCAGCAGGCCCAGGGACGGAGAGCAGCATGGATGGTGAGGCCTCGTTTCACTCAGCCTTGGAAATTCTGTCCTTTCTGCACCTCACACATCCCATGTGGAATCTCCTGGAGGGGCTGGCATGAAGCTGGGAGGGCTGGACTTCAGTTTGGGGAGGTTGGGATGGGCTCCACCTCATGGCAGGGTGGTTATTCCCAAGTATTTGCAGGCACTCAGCTCCTCTTGAGCAGAGCTTCCTGGCACCTCTTGGTGTTCCAGGATTGGGAGCGGCCTGGGAGCTCTGGGCTGGGAATGCTCAGGTGGAGTGAAACACCCCCCAGAATTCCCTGGCTGAAGTGATGTGTTTTTACTTTCCATCCACAGCCCTTTCCCAAAAGTGAAGGAATCCAGAGTGCCCAAAGCGCAGAGCTCAGGAAGGCGGCACTGGGACGAGGCAGTGCTTGGGAAGAGCAGGAACTGGGAAGTCTGGGCTGAGATCCTTGTTCCAGCCTGGTTTGCAGAAGGAATTAAACAGATGCCCAGTCCAGCACAGCAGGGAATGTGAGGGAGGGTCGGGAGCAGGCCGGGGGGCTGGGAAGGAGCACCCCCACCCCTTTCCATGGCGCTGGGGCGTTGGAGGAGCCGGAGCCACTCCCTGCCCAGGGCACACCTGGGGTGCCAGATGGCAGGGGCTGTCCCGGGGCTGAGCACACAGCGCAATCTGCTCCCGATCCCGGCACCTGGAGCGGGGCAGGGAAGGAGGTGCTGTGCTGAGGGAGCTGTGACTCGCCCCGTCCAGCCAGGCTCCGCTTGAAAGTGGCACCCACTGCTCGTTTTGTAAAATGTGTAATTTAATTTCCTTTTATTTCATGTTATGCCACATTTCCGGGGGCTGGTGCCAGTGGGAGCTGCTGGGGACACAGCAGCCCCAGGGTGTGACACAGGTCAAGCAGCCCATGGGACTCTGCAGGGACTGGGGGGACAAAGGAGTCCTGGGACAGGGGACACCACGGGGACACTGCGGCCTGGTCCCTGTCTCACGTGCCTGGCAGAGCAGGGAATATTTCCCAGCCTTTCCAGGTGGAGGTCCATGTTCCTGGGAAGCAGAGGGAGTGGGACAATGTCCCGGTGACACCAACAATGTTCCCACTCAGACTTTCTCCTCCCCTCTTTCCTGTCTCCACAGCCAACCTTGGTCCTTCCACACACACCCAACCTTTTCTATGGAATTTACCACTGCAGCGTTGGGCTCAGAATCCCTCTGGAAGTCACTTTCGGATAGATTTAGCTCCCAATACCCTGCCATGGAAAGTGTCTGCTCCAGCTCCCCGGCGCCCACCCACAGTCATGGACAACGACTCTTGCCCGGGATGCTTCTCCCAACTCCACAAATCCAGCAGGTGACACAGATCCCCCAGTGGGAACAACCAAACAGGTTGGGAAAAAAAAGCAGGCAAACCAAGTGACAGTGACGCCGTAAACCCTGGGAGCGACGCGGAGCCACCGGCGAGGCGCAGATAAGGAGCGCTCGCGCCGTATCGCGGGCGCCCCATCAATCACACGTCCATCTCCCATCCGGACCCTGGGAGCGGTGGGAATGTGGGGTGGGATCACTGTCAGCCGGGATCAGCCAGGCTGCCGGTGGGAACGCTGCTGACACTGCGCTGGCGCCCACGGGGACACCCTGGTGGTGGCATCAATCCCATCTGGTGGCTTCCTGGGAAGGGACCAGGCAGGACTGGAGCCAGTGCTGTCCCCAGTGGAGACAGGGTCACAGGGAAGGGTTAGGATGGATATGAGGGAAAGGTTTTTCATCCAGAGGGTGGTCGGGCACCAGAACAGTCTCCTCAGGGAACAATCATGGCTCCAATCCAACTCAGGAATGCCCAGCGTGGGATTGTTAGGGTGTCTGTGCAGGGCCAGGAGCTGGACTGGATGACCCTGGCAGGTCCTTCCAGCTCAGGATATTCCACGATTCTGTGATACTCTGGGAGATCAGGGCACTACTTGGCTCGTTTTCCAGCTGGACTTGCCCATCACCAATGGCGCCCACATGGAAATCCCTGGTGGGAGCAGCTGCTGCCAACCCTTGCGGGAATTCCCTGTGTGCCACAGCGGAACCCAGAGGGAGCAGGTCAGCACTGCCACGTGCTCCAAGGACACTCCTGGGAAAACCCTGCCACATCCCGAGTGCTGGCATGGCAGGGACACTACAAGGGCTCTGCAAAGCTGGGCTGGGAGGGGGCTCATTCCCAGGTTCTTCCACTTCTGTGGGAATGACTGATAGGGAAAGGGGAACGCCAGTGAAACAAGGCGGCTCTTGTGGGGTGGGAGGATGGGTAAAACCTGTTCCTGGGGTCTCTGTGCCTTGGAGCCCAACCCTGAGGGGAATTCCTGCCTTACTGTTCAGCCAAGAAAAGGAGAGAATGAGGAGGAGGATGATGATGAGGCAAACAGCCAAGTGTGCTGCTGAGGAGGTGTGAAAGGGAGTGGGATATTGATTTGTGGGGTCATCTGGGGAAGGGACAAGCAGCCAGGGGGTTCTGAGCAGGGCTTGGCACACTTGGGACCGCTTGGGAGCAGGACTTGGCCCACTCGGGACAGCCTGGGAGCGGGACTTGGCCCGCTCGGGACCGGCTGGGAACGGGACTTGGAGCACTCGGGACCCCCTGGGAACAGAACGCCCCAGATTTCCTCACCGCGGATCCCAGGGACAGGAGCCTCCCCGCCCACCCCGTCTGGCCCCGGCGCGCTCGGTGTCCCCAAGGGGCTCGCAGACCAGCCGGGCCCGGCTCGGTGCCGGTGTTGCCGCGGCAGCTGCCGGTGCGCAGCCGGCGGGGAGAGGCGGCGGAGCTGTTACACATTAACCGGGACAGCAGCGGCTCCTTGCTCCCGCGCTGGACCCGGCCCCGGCCCGGCTGTCCTGGCTAATGTGTAATCCCAGAGCCCGCTGCTGCTTCCCACCAGGATGTCCCAGTAGCTAGGCTGGCTCGGGAGGGGGGGAGCGCAGGGAAGAGTATTTGATGTTCTGGTGTTTTATGGGCCGATGTTTTTCCAGCGGCCCTGAACGCTTCCTTGTGCGCACGGAGCAGCCCGAGGGACAAAAGCACCGCAGCCGGCCTGCGCAGGGGCTGTTTTCCTGCCGAAACCTGCTCCTTTTTTCTGGGAATGGCTGCTGGAGTTCACGCTGCTCCCTCAGGATGCCCAGCCTAAGGTGTGGGGTGGCCGTTGCTCACCCCCCCACAGCCCTGGCACAGGAATAGCTAAAAAATACCTGGATGGGCCCTTCTCCTTGGTGGAACTCGGCCTTTTGGGGCTGTACAGATGCCTTTAGGGATCTGCACCTTGTTTTACCCACTCAGGCTTGAATTCCTGGGACTCAAGCCCAGGGAAAAGCAGGAGAAGCCAGGGGGCGAGGGGATGAGTGGGAATGTGGTCCTGCAGTTCTAGCAAGGACGATGTGCCCATTTTGGCTGTTTTCCTCCACCTTTTTTTTTCTTTTAAAATAAATGAAGCATTTATTTTGCTAATGCCTGTCAGGGGTTTTTTTTTCCCCTCTTGGCAGCACTGAACAATCCCTCTGGCCCAGGAGAGAGTGCTGCACACTCCGTTTGGTGCAATTGCAGGTCAGATTTGTACTAATCAGGATGCTGAATCCTGCCTCTAATCCAAACTTTTCCACCAAAGGGAAAGACCTGAGTCAAGTAATGAATATCAGGAGGGTTCTGCTCTTCAAAGGCGGAGAAAAGTTGATTCTTTTTGAGATAAAATCCCACTGTTTAATAATAATAAAAAAAAAAGATTGGAAGTAAAGCTGAAAGATTTCCTTATCTCCAAATATTATTCACAGCAATAGCAGGGTCTGGTTTCCTCCCACACGGCAGGCGGGGGGCTGACAAAACCCTGATTAGAGTGAGAGACCTAGGAGAAATCACTGGATTTGGGATTTTCCAGGAGTCTGGGGGCCTTGGGAATGCTCCTGGCTGGAAGTGTGGAGGGACTGGTTCTTGGCTTTGCTGAGCGGTGTTGGCAAACCTGGCTCCATCCCTAGGGATTTGCTGTAAATTTGGGGGGAAACTGGGAATTACATCAGCCTTCAGTTGCTGTGCAGGCAAAGTGAAGGAGCAGGGAGGCCTTAAAAATGAGGGAAATACAGGGAAAGGAGGGAAAAACAGCCAGCAGCGCTCTGTGACCTATGCAAGAGATGTCACATCCCTGAGGGTGTCCAAGGCCAGGCTGGACGGGGCTTGGAGCAGCCTGGGATAGTGGAAGGTATCCCTGCCCAGGGCAGGGGGGAGATCTGGATGCGATTGAAAGGCCTTTCCCACCCAGACCATTCTGGAATGATAATTCCCTCCAGTCCAGGCTTACCCAGGGAGCAGGGGTGCAGGTGAGCTGATGCAGCTCCAGGCTGGGGATTAGCTGGGAGCTGAACGCCTGACCTGTGCTGCTCTGAGGGTAATTATGGGACTGTGTTGAGGCAGGAGGTTCCTGGGCTTTTCCTCAGCGTCCTGAGCCCGTTTGGGAATTTTTCCCTCTCAGGTAACACTTGAATGTGGTGGAGGGAAACCGAAGGAGCTGGGAGCCCCTTTTGTGCTCTGCCCCGGTAATCTCGGGCTTGATTTAAACGTTCTCCTGGCGGTCACTTCCCGAGCCCCTCTCCCTTTTCATGTCCAACATCTTGTGTTGAATAACTCCTCGGGCTCTGTAATTTCGGGATCAACCACGACGCGGACAATGGAGAACAAATTACACAGGGCCGGGCGCCCACAGCCCCGGCTTTATTCTGTGGCGGGTGTGCAGCCCTAATCCAAATTAACTCAGAGATCAACTTTCTCTCCGGCTGCTTGCGCCCAGGCTCGCACAAAAGGCTGAGGTTTGGGCGCACTGAGAGCACCCCTGGGCTCGGGAGCCGTGGAAAATACGTGGCTGGAGTGAGGAAAAACAGAGGCTCTGTGGGAAAGGGAGAAATTGGGGAAGCAGGAAAAGTGATTGGGGGTTCTAAAATCAGCCCCTTTGGTGTCCGTTTCTCCAGCTCCCAGCAGGGCGGAGCTGCTGGACGCTTCCCCTGGGAGCCAAGGTAAGTCTGTGGATGTGGAATCTTGGTTTCCCGTGGTTATAGAGCTGATCCACGATCAGGGAGGCTCAGGTGGTGTTTTATCCCTGCTGGGGCGCCCTGTGGGATAGTGGTGCTCGTTCTCTGCCGTCCCACCTGGCCCTGAACCAGCAAAGAGGAGGAGGGCCATTATTTGCAAAAAATAACCCCAAATGGCCCCAAAAACCGTGGGAGAGGCATCACCTCGCTCGCCCTCGGTGGCCACAGCCCAGGCTCCCCTTAGGGCACTGTGTTCGTGTTTCTGGGGCTCAGAGCTGCTCCTGAGGTGCTGCCACCCCGACTTGGCCCTGAAACCCCCACGTTTTGGGGTCTGCTGTACTGGCTGTCCCTTGTCACCCCTGGCCACCCCTCTGCCCCCCGGAGGTGTTGCTGCAGTGCCCTGGGGATCAGCGGGGCTCGGAGCAGCATTCCTGTGGGCTGGGGGTCACTCATCCTCATTCCCTGGGGCAGGAGTTTGTCTGACGCCCAGCGAGCCCCAGGAGGGGACGATAGTTCGGTGACAGGGGCTCAGTGGCTTGTTCCCCACGTGCCAGCCACCTGGAATGTTCACCATGAACTTCCCGCGCTCGCTGCGGAAGACCCACATTATTTTACCAAAGGACGCCCGAGGTGATTTTATTGACGGCGGAAAGAATCCTGGGGCTGTCTGTGAGGGAATAAACAACAGGATCCAACGCAGCAGAGGACATGAGGCACCTCACTCTGTGCAGCCAGTCCTCCTCAGCTTCAGGGAACTGAAGAGCTCCAAATAAATTCACCAACTCCTGTGAGCATAAAAAAAAAGAAAAAAAGGAAAAAAAAGGTGAAGCAAGCGCATTACGGGGGTGGCCGGTGTCAAGTGCATCAGTGTTTTGACATTTTCATTGTGCTTGGTGAGAGCAAACAGAGGAGCGAGCCAAGGCCTTCTTCCCTCCCTGCAAATTGCGTTTGGGCTCCCGAATGCCTCGTGGTGAGCCCGGAGCCAGCACGAAACTCCCACGAATGGGCCTGGAAAGCAACCGGAGATGGCAGGGTTCTGTTCCCAGGGCCACAAGCGTGCAGATGGATTTGTCGCAGCTCGAGTTTTCCTGTCCCCTCGGCAGCCTGGCCAGAGGAAGGGCCGATCCCAGCACCCAAAGCTTTGGAAAGCGCCCAGGGAGGCTTCCCAGCTTTTGGGGCCTCTGTAGCTGCACAAGATGAAATCTGGCTGGATTTGGCCCCTGTGGCACAGAGTGAGGAGTGCCGGTGGGATGGGGGAGCTGCTGGGTGTTGGGGCTCCCACTGGGAACCAGTCCAAGGTGTCCCCTCTGGAGGCTGGGAAGTTCTGGCTGGCCGGAGAGGCTTGAGGAAAGGAGTTTCTCCTGGAGGCAGATGTGCAGTGATGACGTTCCCAAGGAATCCAGTGGGGAGGGTTTTCCCTGGCGCTGGGAAAACTGGAAAAGCTGCCCCTGGGTGCGTGCTGGCACGTGGGGGCCGGAGGCCGCTGCGGGTCACCCACTGGTGGCACCGGACCTTTCTCCACGCGGAGGGTGGCTGGAAAACTCGGGATGAGCTCGGGCTCGGGCAGGATGAAGGAGCCGGGGCCGGAGGGTTCCGCGGCACCAAGCGCTGGTTCCTTTGTCCCCGCGCGGCTCGGGAGTGCCCGCCAGGGGCTGGAGAGGCTCTGGGGCCGGGAAAGGTTGAGCGGGGCCGCTCCAAGCCCCGCGGGGCAGAGCCGGTTAAACAAACACGGCGGCGCGGAGGGGACCGGGAGCTGGCACGGAGAGACAGCTGGAGCAGGATTTAATGCTCCGGGCGGCTCTCCCGCCGCATTCCCTGGAATGCCGGCGAGGGGGGCTCGGAGGGATGCCGCGAACCGGGAAGCCGCTACAGGGAGCCCGTGGTGGAGCTGCTGTGAATTCCTGTGGGATTGACGTCGCCCTGTGCTGTCCCCAGGCCTGTCACTCCGCAGGGCCCCAAAAAGCCATTTTGTCCCTTGGTCGCTCTGGGCTCAGGTTTGCGCCCGGCGGATGCTCGGCCGTCATTCCAGAGGGCTCCTTCTTGCCCCCAGAACCAGGCGTTTGTCCTGGGGTGGCGTTTGTGGGTTTGGGTTTGGATTTGGGGAGGGCTTTTTGGGGCCCTGGGCTGCGGTTTGCTCGGGGTGCAGGGCAGATCTCCCTCCTGTTTCCTGCCCTGTGAGCACACGGATAATCTGCTGGCCTGGCGGAGGGTTACAGGAAGGCAGCGAGAGGACAATCTCAAAGGATGGACCAGACGATTCCCCTCCCTCTGCAGTGTTCTGCTGCCTCTGCCCCAGGAGAAAAATCCCATCGGATTTTCCTGTGGGGAGCACTTTCCAACCCAAATATTGGATGTTGGTGACGCAGAATTGTTTTCCTGCTCTGAGGTACAGCCCCCGCCGGGCAGTGGTTGGGTGATGGGCCTCAATCCACGACGGAATTCTCCAGAGAATGGACAGGGCAGGGATAATGCCGGGAATGGCTGAGGGCGCCTGGGCTCATTCCTTAGGTGCCATTAATTCCCAGGCTGAGGAGGTGTGGGCAGAGATTGCAGCACTTCTGGTGCCTTGGGCACGAAAACAGAGTTTGGGTTAATACCAGATTCCCAAACAACCGCGGTGCGGGAAAAGGGAAGTTTTCATGGAAGTTTGGGGTTTTCCTTCCATTTGAAGTTCATGGAGCGCTCCTGCCTGGTGCGTGCTGCTCCTGAGAGCAAAGCTCCGGGCTCTGCTGCTCCTTGCCTTGTTCCACTGCTGGCACTGCTGGATTTTGTGTTTTCCAAGCCTCAGGAATTCTGGTGTGCATCAGGACCTTGTTGCTCCAACTGAAGTGAGCGACTGCCTGTGCTCAATGTCCAGAATCATTCCCAGCTATCGCCTCTCCATGACTGTAAGGATGATCCAGCTCAACCAGCCTGGTATTCCAGAAGGCCGTGAAATCCTCCTCGAGGCATACTGATCCCGGTTATTGACCCCCAGGACACACGTCGGGTTTCAGAGCCCCATTTGTGGGAATTCCGCAGTTACATTTCCATGTGATCTCTGCTCTGCTTTAAAAAGGGAGAAGGAAATCGCTGTTTGTGGTGGAAAAGCCGGAATGGGAAGGTTCCAAGTGTACCTGAGGGGGAGCATAGAGAAATCGGTTGCGGTTCAGAAGCCGTGCTTGAAGCAGAATTTAGTGTTTCTGAGGGTGTCCTGTGGCTGGCTGGGGCAGGAGTGGTCGGAATGAGAGGAACTTTAAGCCCCTTTCCCACTCAAACCGTGCTGGCATTCCACGAGAAGGAGAGGGTTTGGAGCATGGTGAGCAGGCCGGGGCTGGAAGCGCTCTGGGAACGTGGCAGCGGAGGCTGGGGGGACGAGGAGGGCCGAGGAGAGGAAGGAAAGGCAGGAATTGTGCAGGGAAGCGGCCGTGGAATGACCGCACGGCGGAGGCGGCTCTGGCACAGCCGGGACCTGCCCGTGGCGCAGGGCACAGCCAGGCCCTACCCGGGGACATCGGTGACACCCCGGGCCCAGCGGGAAGGGGCTGGGGACCCGCTGTCCCCCCTGGCGCGGCCGCGGGGCTCCGGCTGCGGCGCGGGGCCGCGGATGTCGCGATCTGCGCTGACACCGTGTGGCCGCTCCCCGCATCTCTCCCCGGCAACCGGCCCAGGGCATTTCAGCCCCGAATCCGCCCCGAAGTCACTCTGAGTGTCACTCAGTGCAGACAGGCCATGTCCCTTGACCCACTCCCCTGCCAGCCGCGTGCCTGGATTCCTGCATCCCTCAAAATGGACCGGGTTTGGGCACTTTAGTGGTTCCAAATGAGCTGGATTCAGGCTTGCTTTGTTTTTTTTCAAGATTTTAAACTCAGCTTGGTTTAAAAATAGGGTCAATTTAGATAAGATTTTAGAAGGGATTTTGACTGCGGGAGTAGTGAGGCCCTGGCACAGGGTGCCCAGAGAAGCTGTGGCTGCCCCTGGATCCCTGGAAATGTCCAAATTCCAGGCTGGAGCAACCTGTGCTAGTGGAAGGTGTCCCTGCCCATGGCAGGGGGTGCAGTGATGTGAATTTAAGATCCCTTCCATTCCAAACCACTCGGTGATTCCCAGCAGGGCCTGCCTGGGCCGTGTCTCGCTGCTCCAAGGTGTTTTTAGTCCCCCTACTCCCACCAGGCAGCTGATTTGGGGAGCACAAGGACCTTTTATCTTCCCCCTGGGCAGGCACGAGGCTCTGGAGAGGAACCACTCCCGGCGCATTCAGCAGATCTTGGAAAAAACCCTTCCTCCTTGGCCTTTTCCAGCCGTGAGGAGTTGGCAGGGAAAAGCCCCGCTCTGCCCGTTTGGGAACAGAGCCGCGGAGTTGGGATGCAGGTGGATGGGGCTTGGGGCTGGAAAATGGGGTTATTCTTGATTTCTCCAGCATAAACCCGTGGATACAGGTGGGGAGATCTTCACCCAGCACTCCCAAGTGGGGCAGAATTTTAGGATAAATCTCCCCTGGCCACGCCAGGAGCCCCAGGGATGCTCGCTGTGCGCGGAGGGGGCCCGGGACAGGCATGGAGTGGAGCTACAGGAGGACTCTGAGCTCAGGAAAGAGCCCCAACAATGGACAATGGAGCCTTTTAAGGGACAACAAACAACTTTGGGTGCTGTGAGTTTGTGCCGCTGAAGTCACGCGGTGAGCGCGGGGCATGAATGGGGGTTTTGCTCCAGGGAGCCAGGCCTGGCCCCGCCGCAGCCACTTCAGATGCTCACGTGTTTATTTTCTGTCACAGGATCAGGGCCACGGAAAGAGTGCGGACAAAAGCAGCTGTCCCAAAAAAACAAAAAAACAAAAAAACAAAAAAAAAAACAAGGAAGGAAAGGAGAGAAACGGCTTTAAAATAAGGTGCAGATGGGAAAACATGAATATTCTGGTGGAAAAAGGGACTCAGCCTCTCCCAGTGAGGAGAGCTGAGGAAGCTCCTTTTCCAGGGAATTCAGGGCTCAGAGGGGACATGGTAATGTTGGGAAGCTGAAATCTGTGCCCAGTGCTGTGCCCTGCAAATCGGGGACATTGGTATCCAGGGCACTTCCAGGTCAGGAGCCTTTGGCCGGAGCAAATCCTGTGGGGAAAGGCTGAAAGGGCAGAAAGTTTGGGATGCAGGAGCTGTGGGATCTGTTGGTCCCTCTGTGTGTTCTGCCTCCAGCCCAGCTGGGATTCGGTAGCAGCTCTGGGCAGGAGCTGTAACGAGGTGACGGAAAGATGGATCCTGCTGGAAGCAGGGAAAATGAGGAAAAGATTCCTTCCTCCCTAATTCCAGGCCTGGCTGCCAGATGGAGCAGGGCCCTGCTCTCCCTGGTGAGAGGTGCTGGGGCTCCCGGGCCTGGCTGTGCTGCATTCCCTGGGAATGAGCTGTGAGACTTGGAGAGCCCACAGGAAAGTTAAAGGGTTTGGGGTTTTTGTTTTTCCCCGCAGTTTGGGAAGCTAAAAATAGAAATAATGCGAGAGGGATAAATAAAAACACCCCATCGGCCAAACCAAAATTGAGCAGGAGCGGCAGTGGGAAGGGAGAAGGGCTGGAATGTGCTGGAATGGGATGTGCTGCTGCCTCTGCTTCCTGCGGGGCTTGGCTTTTCCAGGGTTCCAGCCCAGTCCGGGGTGTGGGAGGCCTGGGTTTGATCCCACAAATCACGGCTTTTGTCCGAGGGAATCAACAGTGGGAAAGCCTTTGATGTAAACGAGCCCCAGAATCCACTCCCTGTCCTTTTCCCACCTTTTGGGATCTGGGGATGACGCCGCCACGGGCTGGGCCTGGCTGCCAGTGGGACAATCCGGAGATGCTCCACGATGCCTCCAGCCCTGGAGCCGCTCCTCCCGCAGCTGCTCGCGCGAGGTTAATGAGCGCAATTAACAGCGAGCACTCTAATTGCAGGCGTTTAGAGGGAGCCTTTCCGATCATTGCGATCCCGGCGCTCGGGCGTCCCTTCATTAAGGGAATCGAGCTGTAATTAATCACTGCCTCATCCCGGTGCTGCCGGGAGGCCTCTGGGACGCAGCATTCCAGGCGGAGGGGTTCCTTGGCACGTTCTGCCGTTCCCTCTGTGCCCGAGTGGGGTGGAATTTGAGGGAATTGAGGCAATTTGGAGCTAAAATTGGTGGATTTGGGTGGGGAATCTGCTCTAAGCAAGGTCTGTGGGCACCCACAGCAAACAGAGCCTTGGCAACTCCCCGGAGCAGCAATTCCAGCGGGATTTTGGGGTGGAGCTCTCTTCCAAGAGGAATTAGTGCCACCATCCCGTGTGATACCGGGATGTGCCTGGGGATTCCACCCCGCTCCGAGTGACACCGTTCCTCCAGGTTTTTCTCCCCCATGGATTGGAAGCTTTTCGTGAGCCATATCCAAGCCCTTCCGTTGCTTCCCGCATGAATAATGGATGCTGGTGCAGCTTCCAATAAATCATCCCTGTTCCCTGTGCCACTGCTGCTTTGACATCTGCGTTTCAGACCACGGGGAACATGGAAAATCCACATTTCCCTTCTTCCTGGTGGGATGGCGGGCGTGGTGCACCCAAGGGAAGGGTGGCTTCAATCCCATCCTTTGGCTTCCTTTGTTTTTGAGACTGGACAGTGTTGGCTCCTGGCTTTTCCACGTTGCTGGGACACATCCCGGTGCTGTTCTGGGAGCTTTCCATGCCCAGGGTGTTCCTGGAAAGGCCTTGGGAGCTGGGAAGGTCTTTAATCCCTAATGGAATCCAGGGATTTGAGGGAGGTTGGAGCTGGGTGGTTCCTGGGCTGGGGAGGGTTTGGTGGATGCCAAAACCACGTTTCCCTCCTCCTTCCTTGTGGATCCAGATCCATACTTCCCCCTTGGGAGCAGCTGATCCCTCCCGCCAGCCGGGGCACATCCAGCTGCACCCCACTTTGCCTTACAGAACTGATTTTCCAAGGAAAAGCACCACCATTCCCTTCCCAACCCACCCTTCGGGGCGCGCAGCGCGGGTGTGAGGGATTCTCCTGTTCTTTCCTTTCACCCCAGCTCGTCTTTTCTCAGAAACCATTTCAAAACTCTTTTTTTTTTTTTTTTTAAATTTATGAGCTTTTATTGCAGCCGAGGAGCACATTCTGGAGTGTCCCTGCAGCTCTCATTGTCCCTTATCGCGGGATCGTATCTCGCTGCCATCGTCCTTCCCGGGCGAGCGGCCCCTTCCTTCTCCTCGGGCGCTGACAGCGCTCAGCTCATCCTTGTCGGGGAGTGATGATCATTGGGCAATTTCCCCACCCTAATCTGATTTTATAAACCGCCTCTCTTCACGGCCCTCGGCAGCGCGTCCATCCGCCGAGATCCGCGCCGATAGCCGTAATGGAAAAACTCAGCCGGGAGCAGCCCGGCCGCGCGCCCTTCCAGAGGCTCCTGAGGCTGGAATGCGCTGCCACGCTCCCGGCAAAAATTCCCGATGCGCGCTGCTGCGAGCCCTCGGGTGAATTTGGGGTGCTGGAATGATGTTTAGGCAGTTAAAAGAGAGGGAAAAAAGAGCGGGAAGGAGGGGATTTGTTTCCTCATCCCATGGATGTGTTTCCAAGCGGTTTTGGGAATGAGTGTCCGCTTTCCCCTCACAGCCAGGTGAGGGAGATGCAAATTATATAATGTGGGATCCCCTGCGGAGATGATGTTTCCTATTTTAAGAAATTTGTGGTTTTCCTTCAAAATAATGGAAAATCCAATCTCCATGGCTCTCTTCTCCCCAGAAACTTGGGAGAGGCAGCCAAGCTGCTGGGACAGGGCTGAGTAAAGCCGATGTGGTGCTTCATTAATTCCCTGCTCCTGGAATGTGTGGGACCACTAAAGTGCCCAAATTCCCTCAGGATTTCAGACCTGGCTGCCCCTTTTGGGATTAGAAAAGGTCATTAAACCCAAGCGTGGCTCTGTCACCTGCCAGGTCTGTGGAAGGGACATCGGGATAGGGCGTCCCACAGGTGACGCTTTCACCATTCTTTTGGAAAACCAGCCCAGATTTGCCCAGGATTGGGCAGGGTGGAGAGGTTCCCTTGCTGCGTGTCCCTGATGAGCCCTTCCCGCCCATTCCAGGGATAAGGAGGACTCCAGAGGTTCCAACCCCATCCCTGTTCTGCTGTTGTGTCTGCACATATCCCACTCCTCTCCCTTCCAGAGGCGAGAGGAGTGGGGGATCTCAAGAAAGCAGAATTGGGATTCCCAGGCCGCTTTTTAATCCCATATTTATTCCTAGAATAAATATTTATATCCTAGAATAGGATTGGGATCAAGGAAGCAGTGCACTGTGGCCATGCCCTCCTCTTTTGCCAGGAGGGGAAGCGCCCTCCACTCTTCCAGCCCTCACGGGAGGGCGGGAATGCTGGAAATCTGTGCAAAATCCCCATTTTCCTCTCCCTTTCCCAAAAAAGCTGAGCCGCGGCCGCCTGGACGCTCCAGCCCAGCAGAGAGAGGGAAGAGGGAAGGGGGGAGAGGGGAGAGGGGAGAGGGAAGAGGGAAGGAGGAGGTTTGATGTCTCACTTAGCTCGGCCGCCGCCAGCCCTCGTGACAGGAACCAACAAAACCTTGTTGATCCAAAGCTTATTCCATGGAGCCGCTAATCCCAGCAAACAGATAGCGGGGACGCTCCAATTTCCTCCCGATTCTTCGGGAACACGGAGGCAAATAAGGCAGCGCAGGGAAAATCCCCGTTGTGGCTCCAAACGCGGGGATCAATCCCACTCCTCTGGAAGAGCTCGAGTGGGATTTCTCTGCGCAGGGCCGAGCCGCGGCTCCATCGGGCTCCTTCCCGGCGCCGGGAATGCCATGGGAAGAGAGAGATTGCCATCTCCCGGCGTGCGGAGATGCTGCAGCGCTGCTGGGAGCGGCCTGGCCGGGCTCGCATCCCATGGGAGCACCCGCGTTCCACGCTCCGTGCTCCGGGAAGCTCCAATCCCCGCGCCTGGGCTTTTGTCCCCAGCAGCTGCGGTCCCGGAGGAGGCTGTGCAGGGACGGGGAGGGGACGGTGTCGTGTGGGGACAGGAATTCCAGGAAACGAAGCTCTGAGAAGGCCTTGGAGTGGGAGCATCCCCCAGGGCACAGTGGGATGAGTCTGCTTCTCATGGGGTGGGGATTTGGGATCTGGGAGGGTCAGATCCAGCATGGATCCATTTTCTGAGGGGACTGGTTCTGTTCCATCCCCAGGGCAAAGCGGGATGAGGCTACTCCTCCTGGGATGGGGATTTGGGATCCGGGAGAGTCATATTCCCCAAGGCACAGCGGCACGAGGCTGCTCCTTGTGGGCTGGGGATTTGAGATCTGGGAGAGTCACATACCCCAGCGGGATGAGGCTGCTCCTCCCGGGATGGGGATTTGGGATCCAGGGCTGTCCCTGAGAGGGTGGAAAAGGCTCCGCCCGTGGTGCCTGCCTGTCCCTCGCTCCGCAGTGACCGTCCCCAAGGCTATCCCTGTCCCTGTCCCTCGGACGGGACATGGACGGGACAGAGCGTAGGGCAGAGCGGAGTACCCAGGTGGATCCAGGAATGCCGGGCTCTGGCTTTGGAAGCGGCCCCAGGGATTTCCCTCAGCTCCACTCCGCAGGCGGGCTCGGGCGGGGCAAACCTGTGACCAGCGGCGCTCCCGTGTGCCTTGGCAGGGACACGGGGACACGGCCGGGAATGTCCCCGGGACTGGCACCTGGCGCTTCCGACGGCTCTTCCTGGGAGTTGCCGCGCCGGGATGCAGGCAGGGAGAGTCCCTGAGGGTCCCCGCTCGGGGTTTGGTGGCACCAGCTGGCAAAAGGGCACCCAAATGTGTCCCGAGGGCTGGAGAGGGAACGGCTGGGAACAGCCTGGGCCAGAGCTTTTTCTGCTGGGATGAGAGATCCCTGCTTCCCAGCAGCTCTGGGAAGCGGCACTAGAGGGAGCCTCCGGGCTGGCAGCACATTCCTGCCTCTTTTCCCGTTTTTTTCCCTCTTTTCCCACTCCAGGAGACTTCCCAGTCAAGGATTCTGACACCTGACCTGTGTCCGGAGCCGTGCATGGAGACACATCCCGCCGCCCATTGAAACCATCCCAAAACTTCTTCCCAAAAAACCCTCCCGGCCCTGAGCTCCTTTTCCTTTCAGGAATTATTCATTGAGGAAAAATTTCCTTTCTCCCTCTTATTTTAAAAATGCAGTGCTCACAACCCACAAATATTTTCAATTTTCCCAAAGAAATCCTGGGGAACTTTACCTCCACTCCCAAATTTCAGATCTTTACATTCCCAGGAATTACAGCTGATAGGATAAAGATGTCTCTGTCACATCTGTGGTCCATTTTTCCTTAAATCCAGTGACATTAAAAAAAAAAAAAACAAAAAACCTTAAAGTAAAAATCTGAATTTTTACACCTGTAAATATTGACATTTAAATGCAAATTTTGTGGGGTTTTTGTTTGGTTTTTTTGGGTTTTTTGTTCGGTTTGTTTTGTTTTGGTTTGGTTTTTTGTGGGGTTTTTTTGTTGTTTTTTGGTTTTTGTTGTTTGTTTGTTTGTTTTTGGTTTTTTGGTTGGTTTTTTTTTCCCTTAGAGGGTTTTCCAGTGAGGCTTTTAAAGAAATAAAGAATTTTTCCTGCTCATGCTCGAGGCCAGGTTGGACGGGGCTTGGAGCAACCCGGGATCATGGGAGGTGCGCCTGCCCATGGAATGGGATGAGCTTTAAAATCCCTTCCCACCCAAACTATTCTGGGATTCTTTGTGGGTTATTCTCCGTGTCCTGCTGAATCCAAGAAGCATTTTAGGAACTTAAAGGTTTTTTTATGTTGGGAACACCTTTATGGAGTGGCTCCCCATCTCCTGCAGCTTCTGAGGATCCTGCAGCCAGGTATTTCCACAGGCACGCAGTGACATTCCCTTCCACACAGGAAATCCAGGAGGAATTTTTCCACGGAAAGGGATGGGTTCCCAGGCAGAAACCTCTCCCAGCAGCACTTCTGGCACAACCGGTTCCCGATTGGGATCAAGTGTGAGGTGCGGGCGGTGTTGACAGAGATTCTGCCAACAAAAAGGTGTTGAGGGACGGGGTATTTGTGGAAGAAGTCACGGCGGGGTGAAAGATATCCCCTTCAGGGGCCTTTTCCTGCCCGGCAGGCCCCGGCTTGCCGGGATTCTCCCGGAGCAGCCGGAGGCAGCAATGTGCTGACTCCATCTCCTCCTGTGCCAGCACGGCCATGCCAACACCCACCGGGATGGAGCAGAACCAGAGCCCTCACAGAATGGATCCGTGTGGGAAAACAGCCCTGGAGGCTCCAGCAGATGGTGTTTGGGGCTGGAATATCCTAAATTAGGGATAAGGAATAGCGGCTCAGTGTGGAGCCACAACAGGGCCTGGGGCAAAGGGAATTTTCTTGTGCTCCCTCTGTCTCCTTTTCCTTCTCCTATTCCAAATCATCATAAGATGTTTTTTCACCCTTCTTGGGCTCATCATCCCTGTTTCGCTGACCAGGGCAAGCTCCTTGGTGTGGAGGATCCTGGCTGAGGCTTCTCCAGGGAAAATCCCTCTGGAGAAGAGAAATAAGCAGCTCTGGAGCCTTTTCCCTCCTAAAGGAGCCTATTCCTTGGAATGGGGACACAGCTTGGGGTTTTCTCCGGTTCTGCATCCCGCCGGGAGGAAATGAAGGTTTTGGGGTTGCTGTGGGTGTTGGCAGCAGGTGGCACAGAGTGGGGTGGGCACGGAGCCATGGGGAGCAAAATGAGTGATGGATGGATGGATGGATGGACAGATGGATGGATGGATGGACAGATGGACGGATGGACAGGTGGATGTCCCCTGCCACTCTCGTTCCCTTGGAAAGCTGTAGGAGCCACTCAGGCTCCTCAGGGAGTTGGGAAGGGATCCCAGAAGATCTGAACTGTTGGGCTTTTTGAGGAAAACCAACCTTGCTCGGGTTTATTGGAGGCTTTGCTACTCCTGGGGTGAGGAATTTTCTGCAGGAGAGTGGATCCCGAGGGGTTCCCTGGCTCGGGGCCTGCTCTCCCTGCCTGCTGCTTGGAGGCTTGGTGGAAGGGAACAAACTGGAGCTGTTTCCTTCCTGGTGACTGGAATAGAACAAATCCGGCCCAAACCTGGGATTGGGATCAGGATGGGACTGTTCCTGCCTCAGCCTGACCGGGATCAGGGAATCTGCCCCAAAAGGCACTTCCAGGCTTTTTCTGGCCTCCTCCTTCCTCCAGGTGTCCATGCAAGGCTTCCTTTAACTTCCCATTTTCCCTCTTTTCCCCCTGGTTTTTCTTGTAGGGAGAGTGGAGAGGATGGGCACAGCCCCATGGAGCAGCATTTCCTGATCCCACGGCTGCTTCCCAGCCCCCCATTTCCCAATCCAGCATTTCCCACGTATCCCAGTCCGTCCTGCATTGTCCCCACAGCAGCCAGGCCCAACCCTTGTCCTGTCTCATCAAAAGCCCCATTAAACCCCAAAACCTCCCAGAGATGGGAGGGGCTCTGGGGCTGCACCATGATGTTTGAGTTTTCCCAGGGATTCGCTGGCAGCGGTCCCGCCATGCCGCACGCAGCCAGCCCCTAATTGCATTGTTTCCGCTGATCCACGAGGAAATTATTTATGGGCACAACGAGCCCTGCCGGCTTCCAGGGCCTTTCAACTTTATAGGAGTTTTCCATGGGCTCGTTTGCAGGTTTGGGTTATTTTTACCCCCCAATTAACGGGGGCTGAGTCTCTCCCTCCCTCTCTCCTGGTGGGATGGGATGGGATGGGATGGGATGGGATGGGATGGGGGGCTGGAGAGGGCCCAGCTCTGCCCTCGGCTTGTTTCTTGCTCGCTCCTTGCAGAACCAGATCCCGTTTGTCCTTCGCTCTCCTGTCACCCTGCCCTGGCCCTGGCACCGCTGAGGGATTCCCAGCCCCCCTCGCAGAGTGGGGTTTCCATGAGCTCATCCATCCCCAAAGCAGATCCATCAGGAGCAAACAATCCCCCCAGAACGGGGCTGGTAAGGCACATCCCAACCCTAAACATCAATTACCCAGGAATAGGAACTCTGTTTCCCCTGGCTCCTTTTTAATGGGTACCTGACACCCAAAGTGCTTTCACATCGGGAGGTTCACTCCAAGACGTGGAATTGCCCAGGATAAACCCCACAAACAGCAGCTTTCCCATCAGGGGAACCTCTCCAGGCTGGGCTCTGCTCCCCTTTGGGATCCTTCTGGCCCCCAAACCCTTTCCCAGGCCATGGGAAAGGTGGGGTACCCCCGGGAGAAGGGAGCGAGGCCTCATCCTGGCCATGTCCCGGCTGGAAGTTGTTTTCCGTGCTCCCACACCGGTGGGCTGGGGCACAGGCACACTTCTTGGGGCAGGGAGCCGCCTGTGTGGCGGGAACAAACCCTTGGCGCAGCCCTTGGAGCGGGGCCAGGAGCGCGGGCGGGGGGAAGCCGGGAGCTTGTTCTAATTTAGTGGTGTTGAAGTGTTCGGCTGCAATTAAGCAGCTGAGAATTAAACAGAACCAGTCATTAGGGATGGCGGGACAAGCCCGGCACACCAGAGGAGATAAATTATTTCCAACCGGGAATACTGGAGCCGGGCTCAGGACGGGGTTGGTTCCCCTTCTCAGCTCTTACCTGTTGGTTTCAATCCGAGGAATTCCGTCCTTAGGAAATCCATCCCTGCAGGTGTTGGATCTCGGAGCAGGTCAGGAGAGGGAAAAGAAATTCACGGTAGCGTCCAGAGGATTTCCTGTTCTCTCCCAGTCCCTCCATCCCAAAAAATTCCTTCCTCTCCCTGCCTGAGCTGGGGTTTAAGCTCCCAGCGTCATCCCTGCTGTTGATGCTTCCTTTCCCTGGATCCTGCTCCTCAAGGAGGGATCTGGAGCCATCGGGCTCCTGTGGGACCAGTGTTGGGTCACTGCCAAACACGTGTCGGGGGACAGTTCCTGGGGGAATTCCTTCTCCCCCTGGGCTGCTTTGGAGGAAGGATTTGGGGCAGGAATTAGTGCCTTGATGGAGTGAAGGTGAGGAGGGGCATGAGCGGGAATTTGGGCTGGGAATCTCCCTCCTCCCGTGGGGAAATCACGGCTGAGAGGGGAAGGATGGGGCAGGCTCTCCCAAAACTGCTGGCTGGGTGTATCCATGGTATTTATCTGGATAATTCCAGGATATCCGAGCTCCCAGACAACACAGAGGGACAACCTAGATCCATAAAACTTCCCATATCCTGCAGGATTCCCTTACAAGCCTGGTAAGCTTAAATCCCTCATCCTTCAGCAGAAGCGAGGCTTAAGCCCGGCTTTAAAGTCAGGCCAGGCTTAAGCACATTCCTGGGATCTACTGGCATGAGTGGGAAGTGTCTCCCTCGGCTTCAGTGGGATTTTCCCGGCCTGAAACGGAGCCCAGATCTCCCAGAATAACTACACCCGGCTCTGGAGCTGCAGAAGCACGCGGAGCCTCAGGAACGCTCATCCCCAGGACAGGATCCAGCTCATTCATCCGCCTGCATCACGTGTGTTGAATTCTCCTGACAGCTACCAGAATTCCAGGGAATAAATGGGAACCAGTGCCCAGAGAACACTCAGCTGGCGGGATGAGTGGCAGAAGCGTTGTTAGTGTGCAGCCCTTCCAAAGGGAGCTCCCGTCGCCTTCTCGCCAGGACAAGAAGTGGAATTTCCTTCCCATTTCATCCCAATTGCTGGCCTGGAATTCTAGCACGGAGCACTTCCAATAACTCTGATATCCCGGATGCTTTCCCTACGAGAACAGTGTTGGATTTAGGGGGGAATTCCACTGTGTTCCCAGTCCAAGCTCCCCATCCCAGATATTCCCATTCCGAGGCTCCATCCCACCAGCACCATTCACTTGATGGAAAACCATTTGGGCTTTTCTCTGAAATAAAACCGGAATTTTTCCAGCCACTTTCTCTTATCTGGGAGAAAAAACCCCAGTCTGAAACGCAAAATCTTCTGCAGCTCAAAATATTTTTACTCAACCCCACACACCTGCAAAAAAATCCCTGAAAAATCCTGTTTTCCTCCACAGAGGTTTTTTTACTCCTGGAGAAATCAGCGACAACAATTTATGGGGCCATAAATAATTATTTTGTGGTTTATTTGGATGGTCTCCTGTGGATCTGGGGAGGCTGAGCCCTGAGGAAAAGCTCTTTTTGATCCCCCTCATCTGTAATTTTGAGGGCATGGTGCAAGGAGGAGCTGTCGGGCAGGATCGGAAGCAGAGGGAGAGGAGTTTAGGGAATTGTCTGGAGAGGACAAGGCAGCTCTTCACGGCCTTAAATCCCATTTTGTATCCCCCTTTCCCACCCAGGGAGAAATAAAGAGAGTTTTGCTGTGATATTTTGGGGCCTTTGTGATGGTTTTGGTGTTCCGTGCCGCTCACTTCCTGCCGCATTTTCATGCCAAGACAAGATTCTGCTGGGAACCGAGCCCCAAAAGGAGTTCCCCTGCCTCCAAAAGGATCCCAACCCTTGGGAAACCCTCTGGAGCCACACTGGGGAGCTTGGGGGTGGCTGGAATGGCTGGGTTGGTGCCTGTGCTGGAGTGTGGCACCGGTGGGAAGGGCTGCGGAGGGGACGTTAGAAAATCCGGGACTGTCACATCCAGCATTCCTATATCCAGCACTATCAAATCCAGGACTATCAAACCCAGCACTATCGAATCCAGTGTTTCTACATTCAGCACTATCAAATCCAGTGTTTCCATATCCGGCACTATCAAATCCAGGACTATCAAATCCAATGTTTCCAAATCCAGCACTATCAAATCCAGCACTTCCATATCCAGCACTATCAAATCCAACATTTCCAAACCCAGCACTATCAAATCCAGCACTGCCGAATTCATATCCAGCCCCGGAAAGTGGGGAATAAAATCCCTCTCCACCACCGAAGCCCAAGGACCTCGAGGAAAGCTAACGGGGAATTGAGGACTCCTCCCCGCCCTTGGCTGGCTGAGCAGCAGGGCAGGGTCAGAGACATCCCTCGGGAAAAGAATGGATCATTTATCCCGCTTTTCTGGCCACCCTCGTGTACATCCTACCCTTTTCCCTACAAGATCCTGCACCGAGCGGTGCTGGATGGACTCGTGCCCTAAAGCCTGACTTGCGCATTATCAAATCCTATGGAGTCTGCTCCGGACTCTTTTCCGGGAGGAGCAGATTCCCAGCTCTTCCCCGCTCTCCGGACACGCCGTGCCAAGCCCAACAAGCCTCCGGTGCTATTCCAGCCTCCCCGAGGTGTTTTTCCAGCAGCACAACTCAACGTGCCGTTCCTTGCCAAGCCCGCGGCCTTCCCGCTCCGCTGCGGCCGGCAGGAGGAATCCGTCCCGCTAGGAAAACATCGGGAATGGCTTTAGCAGCCCCTCGGCCCCAGCGCGCGGGGTTTGTTTGCAGAGCTGGGCCGGGGTCGGGAGCTGATCCCGCCTGGATTCACACCCGGGCCGAGGCTCCCGTGTGGGCTCAGCCTTCGGCGGGACCTCGATCCGAAGGAAAAGCTTGGGAGGGAGTTCTGTTCCTCTCTCCGAGCGCGGGAGGAGCCAGGGAATATTCCCCAGGGAGACGCAGCTCCCTGGGCTCCACGGTCTCGCGGGGCTTTTCCAGCCTCAGGGATTCCATGATCCCGTGATCCCAGGGGATTTGCGGAGCAGGCGAGGGCTCCGTCTGGGAAGGTGCGCTTGTGTCCCACGGCACCTCCCGCTCCCGCCACGAGCCCTGCGGGTTCCCGGCACCCCTGGATCAGCTTCCAGCCGCGGGGGGCCGGTTTTCCCGGGAATGCCGGGAGCGAGAGGCGCTGTCCTTTCGCCACATTCCCTGCGGGATCCCGGCGCTCCGAGCCCTTTTCCAGAGGCGGAGGCTGCTCCCGCCGGCCGGCCCCTCATGGCACGCGGCTCCCAGATGTCCCGAGCAGGATTTGCAGGGAACAACCTCCGATGCCCCTCTCTTTCCAGCCCCAGACGCCGCCGCTAGCCGGGATTCTTCCCAAAATTCTTGGTGTTTTTAAATATCAGCCCCTGGGAAGGAAAGGTGATCCCTGGGACCGGGCTCATCCAGAGCCGGGGATGAGGCTGGAGCTGCCTCACATCCCCACACTCCACCCAGGGCATGGGATGAGGTTCCAAATCCACTGAAACGGCTCCCAGGCAGAAAAGGAGGTGAAAATCCCGATAAAGGGAAAAATCAGGACGGAGCCACGCGGTTTCTCCGAGCCACGGTGTGGATTTCCAACGCTCCATGCTGTCCTCGGATCAGTAACATTTCCCAGCAGGAATTTTTTTCTTTAAAGGATCCTGGATCCCGCTCTCGTTTTCACGTTGAAAATCTCGGAGGGGTTTTTTTAGGGAAAAAAATCCAAGCGGAAAAACTCCCGGGGGGTTTGGTGCGGTTTTAATCCGGGTGGGGTTGAGGAGCCTCTGGCAGGGGGGGATTTTAGGGGTTAAAATAGCTTTCGGCAAATATTATTTTTAATTGTTGAACCTGTGGCCTTGGCCGAGCTGACAGGGATGCTCAGAGGGAGCTCTGGAGCAGGATTTGATTTTGCTGAGCTCTTCTTCGGCAACCGGAGGGATTTTTTGGGATCATCCAGCTCCCGGCTTTTAGGCAAAAGGCTGGAGAAAAAAGTATTCTTGGAATTAATTCCGTGATGTCTCTGACACACAAAGCACGAGCTGAGGCACCCGGATAAAATTGCACTTCCTGGGGCTTTTCAGAGCGCCTGATCCCACAGGATTTTCCAGTTTGGATTGATCCCGGTGGAAAAGAAGCTCCATAAACTCCTGAAAGTGCCACAGCATTTCTGAATCAGCAATAAACTGTAACAATAATAACAAAATGTAGTGTACGATGGCAGTGTCGGATAAAAATAATATAGAAATAGAATAAATTACTGTTATTATCTAATAATTTAACAGCGTTATCTATTAAAGTATAATATTAATGATATTATTTTGAAACAAATAATTGGGAATAAATACCGGTGGAACACCCAGGACCCCCGACCTTTGACTATTCCAATCTCTAAAGGAACATCCTTGGCATTCCTACCCAATATCCGTGATATTTCCATCCAAAATTCCCGATATTTCTATTCTTAAATTAAAAATATAAAATAATCCTTCCAGAGCTCCCTTCTCCGCTGGATTTTTAGTCAGCAAAAATCACGATGCAAAATCTCAGCCTGGCGTAAAAACACCCACGAAAGTCGGGCAGCTTTGGCAAAACCAGGGGTTTTTAAATATTTTTCCACTCGGAATCGTGTTCAAGTACGGAAAGAGGGGCTGGAGAGGGGAGAGAGGACTCGGAGCAGATGGAAACCATTGCGGGCAGGGCAGGGCCGGGGAAGGGCGCGGGGGTCGCGGGTTTGGGGTCCCTGGTGCTGCTCCCGGAGCTCCGCGGGGAGCCGGACAGGGAGAAATTAATTAGGATTTTCCTGCCACATCTCACCTGAGCAGCCGCCCCTTTTCTTTTCCTCTTTTCCTTTCTTTTTCCATTCCTTTTAATAATTTTCTATTTCCCCTTCTTTTTCTTTTGCACTTTTCCCTTTTCCTAATTTCTTTTTTTAAATTATTTTCTTTTCGCTTTTATTTTCCCTTCCTTATCTTTTCACTTCCCCTCCTTCGTTTTCCTTCACCCTCTACCTCTTTTCACTTCCCGTTTTTTTTTCTGCTTCGTTTCCTTTTTATTTTGATTTCCCTCCTTCTGCTGCTCCTCTTCCTTCGTTTCCTCTCCATTATTCCTCTCCCTCTCCGTTCCTTTCCCGTGTCCCTCTGCCCCTTTCCATCCCCGCGCACATTCCATCGGGGGCCGGATCCCGGTGCTGTCCCGGCCAGCCCGGCGGGGTTGCGCGGCCGCGGGTGGCACGCGGGGAGCAGGTGGAGGATCTTTCCCACCGGGATCTTTTCCTTGGGAAAGCCTCATCCCCAGGGCGCGCGGGCCCCGGCGGGAAAAATGCTCCTCCCCTGAATGGAGGGGACCCCCAGAGCTCCCCAAAATCCCCATCCCGAGGGATTCCCCGGGCCGGGAGAGCCGCACCTGCCTTGCGCGGCTGCTTTTCGATCTCGCCTCCCGCGGGCCGAGAGCGGCGCCCTCCCCGCCCCGGGACTGCCACCGGGGGGACACCGGGACCGGGGGGCACCCGCGGGACCCCCGTCCCTGGGCTCGGCTCGGCTCCCCGTTAATCGATCCCTGTTCCCGGCGCTTTCCCGGCGCTCAGGCCCCGTTGGGTTCAGTGCCACTTCCCGGGCCCGGGGGTGCCCTCCGTGCCCCCGCCCGCGCTGGGGGACCGGGAGTGACCGGCGCTGCCGCCTTCCCCGGGCCCGCCGCTTTAAAGCCCCCCAAGGAGCGACCCTTCCGTGCGCCGCTGCCCCCCCGAGCCCCCCGCCCTTCCAGTCGTTTGCGGGAAACACTCACGGGCTTCCCGCCGAGCTCTCCGTGCGGGGGGATAAAAATCCCCGGGAATCCACTCGCCCTATCCGCGTCTCACGGGGCTGCCCCGGACGGGAGTTTTTGGGGCCGAAACAGGAGGACTTCGCCGCCGGCGGGTGGGTCCGCGGGGGAGCCCCCCGGGAAGGGCCCCGCGCCCCCCAGAGCGCGCCCGTCCCCTCGGGCAGCCCGGCGGTGCCCCCGCCGGGGCAAGGGGCGGGGCAGGTGCGTGTCCCTGTCCCGGGTGGGAACGCGGGCGGGGAGGGACCAGGGACACGAAGGGAGGGGGCGATGTCACCCCCGCGGTGTCCCCACTGTGCCCTCCCGCAGCCCGGGCGGTGCGCGGGCCGGGGGTCCCGGCGGCGGCGGGGCCCCGAGGGGGCGGGC
>VYZT01000261.1:37700-71159 GCA_013400735.1 Pomatostomus ruficeps
AAGTTTTGTGGTTTTTTTTTTTTTTTTTTTTTTTTTTTTTTTTTTTAATCCCTTTTTTTTTTAACTTCCTTTTTTTTTTTTTTTGGATCGGTTTTCTGGTCCCGCCAGTCATTTGGGACAAGGAAAATTTGGATTAGCCGACAAAAGAGCTGGAGGAGGAAGGGCAGGGTGGGCTGGGGTTACCTGCAGCGAGTGGGAAAAGTGGGAAAAGGACGGAAAGAAGGAAGGAGAACCAGAAAAACCCAGCCAGGCAATTCCAGCCTTTTCCCGATTTCCTGGTTTTCCCCTGAAAACTCTCCCTGCTTATCCCACTTTCCTCCAGCAGTCCCGGTGCCTGAAGTTGGAATTCCCGGGGACCGAGCTGGGGCTGGGATGGGGCTCGGCGGGAATTTCACCGTCCCTGGAATGCTGGCACGGCCCTGTCCCCTCCCCTCCCCGGCACAGCCGCCTCCTAGGACACCCCAAATTTAAGGAATTTTTCGGGATGTGTTCTGGGCTGGGTCTGCCCCGTGTCCCTGGCAGTGCCACCAACCTTGTCCCTGTCACCGGAGGGACACTTGGGGGAACCCGGAGCGGCTCTCGGGGCGGTTTTGGGGACACTTGGGGGGACTCGGGGCGGGGTTTGGGGTGTCCCCGTGCTCCCCCGCCCCGTCTGTCCTTGTCCCTCTGTCCTTCCCGCAGGAGTGGACAGGAAACCCCCGAGCCCCGCCGGGAAAGCTCCGGAGCCCCTGAGCGCCATCCATGGGATCTCCATCCCGACCTCCTCGCCCTAGAGCCGCCGCCCAGGGACTCCTGGAATCCTGGAATCCACGCGGGCAGCCCGGGGCAGAGGCCCGGAGTGGGGACACGGGGCCAGCCGGGGCGGTGACAGGTGACTTTCCGCCACGGCAGGACATTCCCGGAGGGACGCTTCGCCTCCGCTGGATGGGAAAGGGATGACGGAAGAGACTCGGTCTTTCTGCGTTATTTTATTATATTTTATTTTATTTTTCCCCCCTTGCTTTCGGTTTTTCCTTCTCCCTGCCCATATTCCCGGGGACTGTTGGATGCAGCGATTCCCTGCGTCCCCAGGCACTGCCAGCAGCATTCCCAGCCCAGGGACGCAATTCCTGGCTTCCCCACGGAGCCCCCGCACTGAAGCCCTTTCTCCAGGGCCTTCCCAGCGCCCCTGCCCCGCTATGGGAATGCACCGAGAGTGCCAGGACTTTTCCTGGGATATTTTTTATAACAAGGAACCTCAATAAAAAGTGACAGCCGCGGGCACGCTCCGGTGATCCCGCGCCCTGTGCGAGCGCATCGCGGCCCCGCTCCCCGCGCTTCCTTCCGGGATCCTCCCGCAGCCCGGGGCCACCTCCCCGCCAGCCCGGCTGGCCCCGGGGCTGCCCAGCCGCTGTCCCCGTGTCCCCCCCCCGGCCCGCGGGATGCGCTCGGGATGGGGCTCGCATTCCCCGGCTCCTGCCGCCGCTGCCGCTGGCGGCGATCCCTTCATTGTGTGGGAAGGGGCAGGTCCTGCAGCGGGGCAGAGAGGGGAAGATCCTGGCAGGAGAAAATACGTCGGGATTTCTGCGGGGAGGGCGCCTCGCTGTGAGGGAGGGATGGAGGGAGATGCCAAGCACATCCCAGCCCGGGAAGGGATTCTGTCTCCAGCCTCGGCGTGGCAAAAATCCCTTCAGCCTCTCCTAAAGCCGAGCTTGGATTGCCAGCGCAGAGCTCGGCTGGGAAAGCTGGGAGTGTCACGGAGGTGGGAGCACAGTCCCGGGGCAGGATCTGTGGTGGAGCGGATTTTAGGGATGTGAGGATGGAGGAGACACCTGAGCCAGAGGAGGAGTGGCCACGGCCCGTCCCCTGCCGCGTTTATCCTTGGAAAGCCGCATTCCAGCGTGTGGAAGGGCAGCTTTGGCAATGGCGAGGGACAGCAAAACCCTTCACGTGTGGCGTTTGCTGTGTGCCGGCTCCCAGCACCCGCTGGGGCCCCCCGTCCCCGCATTCCAGGCAGGAATATCCCTCTGGATATGGGACTGGGGGCTCTGGGATGAGAAAAACTGGAGTCAGATCCTTCCTATTCGTGTCCTGCTGGTTTCCCTATTCCAGGCAGGAATATCCCTGCGGATATGGCTTTGGAGGCTCTGGGATGAGCAAGACTGGAATTAGAACCTTTCCGTTCATGTCCTGATGGGATGGGACCCCTCATCCCAGGCAGGAATATCCCTGCGGATATGGGCTGGGGGCTCTGGGATGAGCAAGGAGTCAGATCATTCCCATTCGTCTCCTGCTGGGATGGTGCACGAGCACCTGAGTTATCCCCTTCCAAGGCTCTCATGGACCTGCCAAAAACCTGGAAAAGCGTCTGGATGCTGCACATGTCCCACAGCCCCAAGGCAAAGTTGGCTGCTCCCAGGCACTCACGGACTGGGATTAAAAAAATGCCATTTTCTGGATTTCCAGTGGAGAACGGATTTTCTCATTAAACATCCCCAGAATGTTTCCCTGTGCCCAGCGGAATTCTTGGCGCTGGCAGAGCCACCAAAAAACCCCAATCTGGTGGCCCCAAACCCTCTGGCACCTGTTAGGGGGGGCCCAGGACATGGTGGCTTGGGGCGCCCCAGGAACAGGGGTGAGGAGGAGCCTTGCTGGGTGGGAAAACACCCTCGGGATCTGTATTCGCATGGGAACACTGGGAAAATCCCTGGGGAAGCTCAGCACCTGTCCCGGGTACCTCATCTCCTGGAAAAATGCTTGGAGCAGAGATCCTAAAAAATGCCCCAAATAAATTAAATTGTTTTAGGCAGCCTGACAGACTCCAGGGAAAATTGGACTTGATGGGAACAGAACTTTTGGAATTGATGGCAGCAAGGCGAGGGGGTGGAAACAATCAGCTCTGCCGCTTCTGCAGCCACAGTCCTGTCAAAACCGATCCCATCCCTCGGAACACGGCAATTCCCGTGGAATGGGGGTTTCAGCCTGGAAAAAAGTGGGGCTGGAAGCGTTTCCATCAGCCCTACGTGCTCCATATATCTTTAGCACCCTTTGGAGAGCATGGAGCAGGATGGGGAATGTTACCGGAGACTCGCTGGTGGAGCCCGGATTGATTTCCTTCCTGGCGTGGTTGGAATCCCAAGGATTTAATCCCATCCCTCTGCTGTAGGAACTTCAGGGCTGGGGGAGCCTTGCAGATGTTTGTCACCAGCACAGGATCTGCTTTCCTGGGATTCCAGTACTCCCTGCTCCGGGTTGGGGCTGGAGAAGCTGGAAGGGGCTGGAGGAGATCCCCTCGGAGATCAGGATGGCCTAGGAAAGATCCAGGCTCAGCATCCTGTGGATGATCCCAGGATCCCAAAGGCTGGGCCCATGCCCAGGTTGGAAAAGAGCCGATCTAAAAATCCCAGAATCCCATCGGTGCAAATCCTTCGGGTTCTTTGGAGCTAAATCCTCCTCTTTGTGCAGGAACTCGGGAAAATCCATGCCCAGCTCTCTGGAGAAGCTGCAAATCCCCCCCTCGTTTGCAGGGTTATAAACCTGCCCACAACTCCTTCAGCTGCGCTTGGAAACGGGAATTTGATTCCCAGCTCCCTCAGGCACTTCATAACATTGCCTAATAACAGAGAGTTTTTCATTTTCAGGGAATCCAGCAGGTTTTTACCACTCGAAACCTTCCCCCAAACCTTTCCTTGCTGCTCCCAGCTCATGGGCCTGGGAAAATCCCACCTCATTTCCCAGTGAGAGGCTGGAGAAGGGGCTTTTATTCCCTGCAGGAGCTGGGAGAGCTTTGGAACAGGAAGGTTTTGCGGGATCACTCTGGGATGCGCAGGATCGGCCGTTCCCCAGGATTGAGAGGCCACGGGAGCGAGGCCATGACGGAGTTTTAACAGAACTCTCCATAATTTTCCTGTCATTTATCATCCACGGAAAACTGGGTATGATAAATGGCAGGAAAAAATTCCCTGAGCCCTGATTTTAGTTTTGTTCCACCACCAAGCAGCTCTGTGGAGTGTAGAAAATTCTGATGGATTTTGGAGGAATTGGGAAGGAAGAGCAATGACGAGGCTGACAAACCTTTTCTTCCTTGTCTTTACTGATTGGAATTGAATCGTTCCCATGGGGAAAACCTCCCTTCTCCTTCCCACCCCTTCCCCTGCAGCAGGAATACGAAAGTCCTGTTAATCCCAAAGTTATATGGACCTGGCAAGGCCCAGAAAAGCTTTCACTCCTGGAGAGAGCCCCGTTTTGGCACCAGGATCCCAGAAAATGATGTCATCTGGGATTTCTGTGCCAGAGTTTTCCCTTTCTTCTTGGGATTTGTGGCGATGTCAAAGTTCCTCTCTGGAGCAGGTCTGGTTTCAATATTCCATATTTACCTTTTTCATTTCGAGGCTGGTTGCAGCCTCCGTCCGTCCCAGCCTCATGGATGCCGCTGGAAGGAGCAGGGAAGAGGAGCCGGGATGGATTGACGGATTCCTAAACCCTGGGAGCAGCCCTAAAATAGCCCCTGGTAATTTCCCCAGAGCTGTAATTCCCTCTGCTCTGCCCCACCGCTATTCCCGTGCCCCTTCCCACAGGGAACATCACCCTTCGCCAGGAAGGAGCTCGGAGCTGATCCTGGAGTTGCCGAGCCTCATGAATCCGTGAAAAATCCCTGGGAAGTGCAAGACCTGAGATCCCAGAGTATCCATGCCCTGTGGGGTAGTGAGGACCATGGTTTGCCAAAGATTTTCCTGATCCCAGGAGGAGACAGGGAGCTCATGGAGACGGATCCACATTCCTCGGGCTGCTTGGTGCTCCCTTGGGAAAAAATGGGAATAAACCAGGCAGCTTTGGGCAATCCCGGTCGCCCAACCCCTTTCCTGCAGGAACATCCCAGGGCCGGCAGGGAATTTGTCCTTTGGCTTCCTTGGATTGCCAGAGCCATATTTTAGGGTTGGGAATTGTCAGCGTCCAGGCGTGGCCCCGGAGCTGGTGACAGGAGGTGAGGTCAGGTTACGGACAAGGCCGCTCCAAAGCCTCTCCCTGAAAACGGGGATTTGTGGACAGGGGTGAAATGTGCTGGGAGAAAAAAAAATCCCAGCAAAGTGCTGGAAACCTGCTGGAAAGGGAGAGTAAAATTCCCTCTGGCAGGAATTTGGCTGCTTTAGGAGCCTGACGGTGAATTCCAGAGCCATGTCCCTCAAAGCCAACGCTCCACCCGGAATGGGCAGCAAAGGCTCCTGGGTCGGTGGGTTTGGAGCTGCATCCATGAGGGATTCCCAGCTTGGATCCTGGGTGAATTCCGTCATTCCAGGATGGCCCGGAGACCTCCAGCAAGGCTGAAGGGGGAGGTGAGAAACTGCTGACAGAGCCCATGGAAGGCTGGTTGGAATTCCCTGAATTTCACCTGCTGTGTTGATCCCAAGACCCTTCCAAGGAGTTTTGCAGCTCTGGGAATTTCCCTGCCCCGTGAACATTCCCTTTTGTTCATTCCACCTGGAATGAAGCGGGGCCACCTGGCTCTATCCAGTCTGGGAATCACCTCCAGGAAAAATTCCATGCCAGGGAGAGCTCCCAGAGCCAGAACTGTCAAACTCCATCTTGCTCCGGGATTAAATTCCCTCCCGTCTCCCAAGCAATAACAAAACACCAATGCTATGGAAAAGCTGTCAGGAATCTGATTGTTTTTCAAACACCACGGATCACTCTCCGTTTCAGGGAACGAGCTGTGTTGCTGCTGGGGGTGGAAGGGCTGAGTAAGAGCGAAGATTCCCAAACAAAACTCCCTTGTTGGAGGGAACAGGGAAGCAGCTGTGGACTAGGAGCGCGCTGAATGTGGAATTTTAACTTCCAAAAAACCCCCGTCCCTAAAAAGAGTTAAAGGAACGGCAGCCATTTCATCCCGACGAGCACGAGGTTGGAGAGGGATTGGCTTTTAAGGGAATTGCCCATAACCACAACAATATTTGGGGGCTGCGCGGGGCCTAGATTGGGTGCAGATGTTCCGCTGGCATTCGCATGCATCCTGAAGGAAAAAAATCCCTTTTTCCTGGAGTGCCCGGCGCTCCGGAGTCGCCGGAGCTTTACGAACGGATTAGGAACACCAATTACCGGCGCTGCCATGAGGCCGGGCCCGCGCTTGGGCCGGGCTTTGCAAATCCCAGATCTGGGCCTGCCCCGGCCCCCGCTCCTCATCCTGGAGGGAGCAGAATGTGCGGATTTATCCAAAATCCCAATTAACCCTCCCGCTCCCGTCCCAAGCGTCCCCGGGCAGCTGAGGCTGGAATATTTTGAGGATCTTAGGGATTTCTCTGGCTCCCATTCCAGGAATCCCAGCTCAAGTGAGGCTGGAATATTTTGGGAGCTCCCTGTACTTTTTCCTACTGCCATTCCAAGCGTCTCGGCTCAGGTGAGGCTGAAATGTTTCGGGGGTTCCCTGTGCTTTCTCTGACTCCCATTCCAAGCATTCTGGGGCAGCTGAAGCTGAAATATTTTGGGAGACTCGCCAGGCTTTCTCTGGCTCCTATTCCAAGCATCTCGGGCCAGATGAGGCTGGAATATTTTGGGGATCTCTGGGATTTCTCTGGCACCTGTTCCAAGGATCCCAACTCAGATGAGGCTGGAATACTCTGGGGACTCCCTGTACTTTTTCCCACTCCCATTCCAAGCATCCCGGCTCAGGTGAGGCTGGAATATTTTGGGCGATTGTCCGGGCTTCCATTGCTGTGGAGAAAGGAGCTTCCATAGCTCCTCCCTTCACCTTCTCCCATTGATTTTTCCATGGAATTTCCCGGGGCTCAGCCTCTGGATGAGGCAAAGAGGATTGGGATTGCCTTGACAGCACCAATGGGTTGTTTCAAATATTCCTATTCCACGTCTTTTTCCTGTGATTCCTCCAGGGAATAGTGATCCAGAGGAAATGTTCCCATTTAAACAGAGCCCAGGCATTGGGAATGAAGGACCCAGGTAAAAACGGGGAAATTCCAGCTCAGGGGCTGCTCAGGGAACTCTTTTATGGGGGGCATTCTGCAGGGAACGGCTTTGGAGCGGGAGTGGGATTTTTCATTCTATCCCCAGTATTAATTCCAAGGGCTGGGAGCGGATTGGAGCCCGAAATGCACTTCCCAGCTTAATAAATCTCCACAGGTTTATTGTCCGGGATAAAACCCATTTTCCTCAGCAAATAACCAGGATCACTCGGGGTTAGAGCCATTCCTCAGGAAATGCTTCATAACCCACGTTTTTATTGGTATCCAAGGAAATTCCCGCTCCAAGGAACACGGGCCCGTAACTTTTATCTGCCTCTAAAACAAAATCTGTTATCTTTTATGGCCACTTCCAGAGAGTCCCACTATCACTTTCCATAAAATTCAACAACATTCCTCCTCCAGCCCGGAAAATCAAGACCAGAGCCGGGGCAAAAGCGAAAATGTATTTTTTTTTTTCCCCAGGAATATTTTAGGAATTTCGGAGTTGTTTCCATTTCAAAGCCTCTGCACTCGGCCGGGGCCTGGCCAAGCCCCCTCTGGAATTGCTTTAAAATGGTTTTGGAGGGTGAGTTTTCCACAATATCCTCAGCCTGGACTGGGATCCTGCTTTCCTTGCCATGTTCCACCCGGGATCGTGTTCCCAGGCAATCCATGGATCCCTCCCTTCATTATCCCCTTGGTTCTCTGCATGATCCCTGTTGATCCCTCAGGTTTGTGGTGGGATTCAGCCTTGGATCATCCCCATCACAGGTTTCCTGCTCTTTTTGGAATTTTTGCCAAGAAATCATTCCTTTTTCCCATGCCACTGCAAACCAATGACTTTTTCCCTATTTTTTCTCTCACCTCACTGGTTTTTGGGATAGGAGCAGCCCCATATCCCATTCCCACACAGCTCCAAGCACTGCAGGGATCCCGCTCTCCTTCGGAGCCACATTCCATATCCATTAGCCAATCCTTCACGGAACCACCCCATAAATAATCCACATGGGGAGAGCCTGGGAGCTCATTAAATCCATGGAAGTTTCCTCCGGGAAGCTGGGATTTTACTCTGGTCCTTCAAAAATCTTCAGGAACAGCTCGGGATGGGACACAATTAACAACCAGCTGCCCCAAATGTTAATTTTCCTTGTTGCAATTATTCCACCCAGCCAGAGCCTGGGCCAGCGCCCGCCGGAGAGAATGGATTGGATCCCTCGGGAATGGGAAGAGGGATTGGAGCCTCGGGTTTGTTTTTTCAGGCAGCGGTTCTGGGAGTGCTTCCCAAAGTCAGGCTCCGGCAGGGAGAGACTCCCACAAACCTCCCCTGCTCCATGGAAAGGGGTGGAATGACAGGGCTGCTCCCTCTCCAAGAAATGCTTCCCTGAAAAAAATAGGGAATACTGAGCAAGAATAAAAAAATCTGGCCAGTTTTTGATGGGAATGAGGATTATCTGTAGGAAAGGTTAATCTGTAATGCGCTTCATCCTCTGAAGGTCACCGCAGCCTCCGGAACATCCCGCAAATCCTTGGACCCATCGCTGTCTGAAGCGATGGTTCAATATTCCACAGAAAATATGGAGCCTCCAGGAAAGACATGAGGGAGTTTTTACGGAACTGTAAGAAACCCAGCGTTTCTCCAGCCAGGAGTGTGATTTATGGAGTGGAAGCCAGGATAGATGGGAAAGAGGTCATTGATAAACCCCAAACCAGCTCGGGCAGGACACGGAAAAACGCTTAAGCGGGATGGATTTTCCCAAATTAAACCAGGCTCTTAAATTTCCTTGGATCCTGGTTAATAAAACTGATACGCTGGATATTCCAGCGGGGACGGATTCCCGAGCGGAACACGCTCCATCCACTGGAAAATCTGGCCGGAGGTGGCTCCAGGGTCCTCAGCCTTCCATAGGGATAGGTCCTGAGCCTGGAATTCTCTGCCCACTGGGAAATGAGGGATCCAAAGCACCAGAATGTGCCCAAAACGCCCAGATATTTCCTGGATTTTCTTCCCTCCCGAGCAGAACAATCAGGGAATACTGATGAGAAGAGGTAAGGATGGGATGGTGATGATCTATCACAAGATCCTGAAGGAATTCCAGCTAATCCCTGGGATTACTGACAAAATTTGCGTTAACATGCCCAGGTGCTTGTGGAAGCTGCTTATCCATAAATCCTGGGAAAAGGCAGCGGAATTCCAGTTGTTTCAACTGGTAGCACCCCGGTTTATACTTTAATAAACTTTTTTAACTGGTGCAATCCCAGAATTTATTTTAATTGGGATAGATTTTAAGTGGAATAAAATCAGATGATATTTGAATGTTAATTAATTAACCAATCAGTTCATTAAAATGGTCTAATTCGATATTTTCCATTATTTTTGGTGTAATTGATTTAAGCATTATTGGCATTGACTCACGTGCTCCAGCTTTTCCCTACGAACCTTCCACTTGGAAGGGAAAACACGCCAGGAAAACGGAGCAATGCTTCCTAAAGCTCCCGGGGAGCAAAACCGGGATAGGCCAAGCATTCCTGGATTCCCAGGTGTCCAAGGAGTGCTGGAGTTAATTAAAGCACCTGGAAGGAGCTGGATCTCCCGAGAATTCCTTAAAATCCCTTGAAACCCTGGGAAGTGCCTACAACAAGTGCTGGGAGGAGGGGGACTTTGTTATCTCCCAGGATCAAATTCCCCCATTGATCCATGCAGGAGTGCGGCCGGGATAATCCCTGAATCCCAGAGCAGGATAATCCCCAAATCCCAGAGCAGTGACACCGGGGCAGAGCTGCACTTTTAGGGAAGTCTCGGTTTCTTCAGGAAACTGTCCCAGCAAAGGGAGCTTGGGAATTGTGCTTTGGCCGGGGTGCGTTGCTTCCCTGCTGGAACGACACGGATTCCTGGGAATGGCGGCACTTCCCATCGCCTCAGCAGTTTGCAGGGAATCCCAAATGCAGGGAATGGGAAGGATCTTATAGCTCATCCCATTCCATCCCGCCATGGACACCTCCCACTATCCCAGGCTGCTCCAAGCCCCATCCAACCCAGCCCTGGACATTTCCAGGGATGGGGCAGCCACAGATTCTCTGGGAATTCCATTCTGTTTGCTCCCCACCCTCTCAGGGAAGGATTTTTCCTTAATATCCCATCAAATCCTCGAGTCTCCTTCCTCCCCACTTCCAGGTGCTGTCCCGTCATCCAAGAGGGCTCCTCTCTCCGTTACCATTCCCATCCCAAGGAAGGAACAGCGGGATCTCTCCCCACCACGAAGGCTTTGGAAAGGCTGAGCCCATAATGGAATTCTTGGCCCCAAAATCCCAGCACACGCTGAATCCCAGCTTTTTGGGGGAAAATCTCCAACCCCGACAGCGTCACGTCGAGCCAGCCGGAGCCATCCTGAGGGCTTGGTTTGGTTTTCCCAGATTGTTGAACTCTTTTGTCCCATAATTTGGGTCAAGTTGGGAAAAAACAAACGCTTTTGGGAACAAAAGCTTTTGCTTGGGAAATGTCAAAAGTTTTACTGAGTCTGCAGTGAAATGTTTTGACATTCCCTCAAAAAAGAAAGGGAAAATCCGTGCTTTTCCCGAGCTGGAATCAATAGCGGAGTTTGACCCCAAAGCGCAAAGAGTCCCTTTATTCTTCTGCAATCCCATTTTTTAATGGAATTGCTTTCACTGGCAAAGGAAAAGATATCCTAAGACGAAGTGTGCTGCTCCTCCAGAATCCCCGCAGGATTCCAGGTGGGATCTCACCAGAATTCCCACTCCCTGCCACGGGATCAGCCCAAGAGCGGGGAATTTCTGGGCTGCCAAAAACAAAAGCCCCATCGGTGACATATTCCCGACTTTTTTCCCCTCTCCCTGGTTCTTGCCCCCGCGTTTGACGAATGGACAGAAATCCCAGGATGAAAGAGAAGGATGCAGGGAGAGGAGGGAAAACAAGGCGAGCTTTAGGGATAACAAATGGAATAAATCTCATCAGGAAATAATCAGAGGGAACGTCCCTTGTTCCAGATGCTGAAATGTTTGGCAAATCCCACGGGAAGAGAGAGGTATCCTGCACTGAGCTGCCTTCCTTCGGGTGCCGCAGCTTCTCAAGCTGCCAACGTGGATTTGGGGCTGGAAAATCCTGCAGGCTGGGAAAGCTGGGATGCAATTCCCGTTAATTTGGAATATTATCCCCTATCCCAATGTTTTGCCAGGTATGGCCGCAGCAGGTGGGGCTGAGGATGATGATGAGTATTTTCCTCCCAAAAAACCCGGATTTCACCGTTTTCCCTGGAAAACCCTGCCGCGAAGGAACGCCTGCCATTCCCAGCCATCCCAGTTTCCCCAGCACAGCCGGAAGCGTTAATTGGATTTTTCCAAAACTTCATTTTTCCCAACCATGACATCATTTCCTCGCTGCTTTCAGCAGGCGGACCCAACAAATGTTTCCTATTTTTCCTCGGGATTCAATCCCGAGATGGGCTCCGGCCTTGGCAGGAATTGAAATTTATGGCATTTAGGGACATTTATTTTCATTTCCAAGGAAAGGCCGAGCTGCACAAACATTTTTCATCCCGGTTTTTTTCACTCCACACGCCGCTTTTCCCTGCTGCAGGAATTATGAGACGTCTGCTCCCAGAGCCAAGGGAAAAGGGGAAAAAAGAAATCCCTGTTTTTTTCAGGGGGAAATGTGTACAATTAATATCAGTTTACACATCTGGAATAACATCAAACATCTGCATCCCAGGGATTCCTCAGGACATAAATCCTGGAAGGGCCATAAAGAGTTGTTTAAGGACCTTGTAGCGGCTTTTATTAAGGAATATTATCCAATATTAAAGATTTGTGGGAATACGAGCACTGCTGGAGTTTTCTTCGCCCAGGAAACAAATTTTCCTAATAAAAACCAAAAAGCTGGAGCGGATCCTTGGCCGGTTCCAATGAAGAGTGGCTACTCCAGTTTATCCAGGCTGGATAAGCTCCGGAAAAGCTGCTGGTGAAGGAATGTCTAGAAAATGGAAATTCTGGGATGAAAAAGCAGGAGGTGCTTTTTAATCCCAGAGAAAATGCCTGGAAGTGTTCCAGGCCAGGCTGGACGGGGCTCGGAGCAGCCTGGAATGGTGGAAGGAGGAACTGGATGGGATTTAAGGCCCTTTCCAACCCCAACAGTTCTGGAATGCCGGGATTGGAACCCCTCTGCACTGGGAATTCCCATCTCCGGCCAAGGAATTTCCCTTCCCAGCCCCTCCGGCCCTGGGGTGACTGTTCTAATCCCACCACAATTCCTGAGGCTCCAGACTGTCAAATCCAGGTCTTACCTTCCCAGGAAAACTGACTGGAAGGGCTCTCAGCAACCCCCCTGTTTTCCAAAGGGTTTATTGCTCTCTCTCCTCCCTTCCAGGATCTGGCTCCCTGAAGGAAGGGGGTAGGAATTCTAGTGCCAATAAAGTTTTATGTCCTTTCCCTAAAATCTCCCTTTTTTACATGGATTTTTTTTTCCAGCCGTGGAGTACCTGAGCCTGCAGGGGCGTAAGGGATTTATTGGCAAATATTTGGGATGGGGGAAGAAATTCCTCCCTTTTCTCTCCTTGTAAAAGTTTTAATAAAATCAAATTATGGAGCATTTAGAGGGAAATCCATCTTTAATTTTACTGGAATTCCAGATCATTGCCAAGCTGGCTCAGCATCCCCAGGAATCAAGGAGGAAGAGAGGAATAAATGGATTTAGCCAGGCCACGATTCCCGAATTTTACCTGGGGGGATGGGAATGCTGGCCCCATCCTGAGCAGGAGTCAGGAAAATCCTGGGATGGAGACTGGGATCTGGCAGGGAAAGCCCCCGCCCCTCATGCCCTTGCCATTGTCTGTGTGCCAGCTATCTAGGGATCAGCATTCCCGGGAGTTGTGCTCCGGGGTTGTCCATCCAAGGTGTCTCTGGATCCCCTATCCCTCTGGTGGTCCTGGCAGGAGAATCCTGCCGGAAAGGTGGTCCCAGCTACCCTATGGAATTGCCTTTCTTTCCCCAAGCCAAAGTGAGATCCAGAGAATCGTGGGAATGAGGAGTTGGAATTCCAGCTGCCGGCAGGAAAAGGTAGATAGTTGAGGGGACGGATCACATGGAACAAACCCGCCCGGCACAGGGAGATTTTATTCCTGTCCTAGCCCTTCCTGAATTGAGAATTCAGGGATTGGGATTCAGGGACTGGGATTCAGGAATTGCAAGGAAGCTCAGCTGCAGAGCCAAGGCTGAGAAGTGATCCAAGCCATCCCGGAAAAATGAGGATCTCTCTTCCAGCTGGGAGAGGAGACGGAATTCCGGTCAACAACCACATCACAGGGATGGAGAAGATCCAGAGGCAGCTCCAGGCAGGTGGAGACAGGATCAGGGAATCATGGAATGGGTGGGCTTGGAAGGGACTTAAAGCCCATCTCATCCCCATCCCGGCCACGCAACAATATTCCCATCACCCCACGGTTTTGGGACAGCGGGAAGTGGGAACAAGCCCTGCCAAGCACTGCCCATGGGCCCTGCAGCCTTCCAGCCCGAATTCCCTCCGCCAGGAAAGAAGGAAAAGCCGGATCTGCCTCCTGTTTCCAATCAGAGGCTGTTTTGGTTTGGGAAATCCTGGCAAAAGCTATTCCTTATTTATGGACTGCAAACAACTCGCCCGTGTTATGGTCCCAGAGTCATTAGGCATCACATTGGATATTCGGATGGATTAATTCCATATATTCCGCGTATTCCATAAAAACCAGGGGGGTAGCAGAGGGGCCCAACTCCGGGCTGCCTTTGGAGATATTGGCTGCAGATAATCCAAGCTTTTTTTGATTAGAACGGAGGAGAATTTGAATAGGAATGCATTGTTTGGAATCCATTTCCATCGGGCTCCGGAAGAATTCCCGCTCGGAGATAGATGTGGTTCCACTTAACAGGCGAGGGATTAAAAAAAAGCCCCGGGGTTGGGGCTAATTCCTGTCATTATGTATTTTTAGGGAATACAAATGGATTTGGCGTAATGGGGCTGATTGGAAAATGAGCCGGTTGGGATGGGAAAAGGAAAGGGGCTGTTGGAAAACTGTTGGGATTCCACGGGATGCTGCGGGGCTGCCTCAATCCCAGTGTTGATTGGAAAATTGTGGCTTTTCGCAGGCTGGTATTTGATCCATTAAAAGTGGATTGGTTTCGTTCCCGATGTTTTCCTTGTGCTGGAATAGCATGAAATAAGCATGTGTCAGGCATTACCGGGGATAAACACGGGAAAACGGGAACAGGGCTGGGAAGCGGCGCCTCTAATTGGGAAAAGAAGCCGGAATAACCCAGAGTGGTTCCACGTCACGCTGGTGGCACCGGGAGGAGGATCCAGCCCCTGGAATGCGGAGACAGAAAATCTCGGCTTTATGAGCTCAGCCCATCCCGGGATTGTTCCATGGGGAGCGGGCGGAATGGCTTTGTCTGGCGTTATCCTGGGGACCGGGATCCTCCAGCTTCCCTCGGAGGGCTTTTCCACGTTCTAATTGTTCGGAAATTGTTCATAAAATTAAGGAACTTGGAAGCAAGCGAGGGAAGCCGGGCGGAGGCGCTCCATGGAGAGAGCCGCGGCCATATGGAATGAGTTAGGCCGGGAAGGCAGTGTGGAGCACAAATGAGTTCAAGAGACATCCCGATTTATTTCTGGAGCAGGGAAAGGCACCGGGAGCAGGGAGCTGCCTTGAGCAGGGATTTAGGGAAGGACGGGAAGCTTGGAGCGAGGGCAGTTACAGGGAGAACCCTCGGAGAATGTTTTTCCAAGGATTTCTTGGTTTTAGTGACTTTTGTAGTGTGGGACAATCCCTGAAGCACGGAATTCCAGGGAATATTCAGCTGGGAAAATGCTTGACGCACTGGGAGCATGGCTTTTATCCGGCTCCTGTCCCAGCCTTATCCTGATTTGGGCGCAGGCAGAAATCCCGGGAATTCCCACAAAAACCTTCGCATTGAGGACTGGGACTTCTCCAGCCATTCCCAGTGCCTAGGAGGTCATTTCCAATGTGGTGGGAGCTTCCAAAGAAATCCCTCCCTGGGAGAAGGGTGGTACTGGGAAAGGGTGGCAGGAAAAGAGCAGGAGATATCCCAAAATCCATGGATTGGGATATCCTCAGGGACCAGCGATGGCTCTGCGGGGGCATCTGGTGGCCAAAAGATTCCCGGGGATTCACGTGGGAGCATCTCCTCCCTTCGCCATTCCCAACGGGGAATCCTGAAGGATTGAGTGGGAATGTCCCCTCTTCCTTTTTCACAGGATGAGCAGAATTCCGGCACGTGGGAAGGGATTTATCCCGACCTCAGGGAAGGCATTGCTGGAGATCCAGGCCTGGGACAGGGAGGGGCTGGAATGGTTAAAGGGAACATAAAGAGGATTGCGCATCTTCTGAAAATCGGGATATGCTGGAGCTGGATAAAACCGGGAGCTGATTGATGCCGCTCCAGGCACTTCCCAGCTTCCAGGCTCATTCCCAAACCTCCCCATTCCCACTGGATTCCCCACAAAGTGAAATAACCAAGGGTTTTCAGCACTTCCAGGTGAACTCGAGCGAATTCTGCTCCCTCCGGAAGTTGCCCGCAATCTCCTTGGAAGGAATTCCAAGAAAAGAAATAAACCAACCAAGGACACCTTCGGCTTGAAAATCCTTGGAATGGTTTCCTCCCAAGCCTTTCTCCAAACAGCTTAACCTCCCACCAGAGACCGGAGCCGCTGTTTGCTCGGGCAGATAAAGCGTTTTCCACGGATCTCCGGGCAAACAGATTAAAGGATTATGCTCAAGACCTTTCCAAACTTTCCTATCAGGCTCCCAAAATCTCCGTGGCTGATCCTGACCCCGCTGCCAGGGCAGAAGGGGGGTTTCTTTCCCAGCAAGAACATCCTAAGAAAAGGACGGATTTTTAAGGCTTCTCTTGGATTTCTCTTCCCTGTTCCCTCTTCCCACCAGGTTCAGGGCGCAAATGGGAGTCAGCCGTGAAGAATTCCCGTTCAGATTCCCAACCTGGGAAGGATTTATGGGATCTCTAATAATGAACAGGGCATTAATAAAGCCAAGGAATAAATCTCCCTCTCTGTCGGGGCCGTTTTGGCACTTGGTAATTTGGGCCCGTAAACGGCTCTCCCGGTGATTAATGGGATGTGGACGTGGAGAAATATTCCTTGGATTTTCAGGGGCCGGGATATTGATGTTGTGGCGTTTGAAGGGCTCCATCCCGAGCTGGGATTGTCCCATTTGTAACCCCTCCAGCCGGGAATGGAAGGGCTTCCATGGAAAATATTCCTTAAATGCTCTCCTGGATGGAAAAGCAGAGTTTTCCCTCATTTCTGGCTGCAGAATTCCTCCCTGGAATGGTGGGGTTGAATGTTGGTTTCTGGAATCTCGACATCAGCGACTCAGTTTATCCGAGTATTTTGGGAATTTCATCATTCCCGATAATTTTGGCTTCCTTTGGAGTACAGGCAGATTCCAAACAGCCGGATTTAGCTCTTGGATTACGGAGCTGTGGCTGCCCCATCCCTGGAATTCTTAAAGGCCCGGTTGGATGGGGCTTGGAGCAGCCCAGGATAGTGGGAGGTGGATGGAATTTAAAGTCCCTTCCATCCCAAACTTTCCTTGGATTCTAGGATTCCCCACCTTTGGGAAATAGCCAAAAAAAAGGGGATGGAAAGCCGGGAATGCTGACCTGGAGCTGCTTCATCCCACAACCAGCAGGAATATTGGGATGCAATGGCTTGAAAGGAGCCATTCCCATGCCTGTCTGTGAAATTAAAGCCAGGGCGTATCTCAAATTATTTGGGATAATCCAGGAGGGGTAAAAAGATGGGAGAAAAGGATGTCCATGTTTGGATGGAGTGGAATTCCTTCGTTTTTGCCCCAAATGACACCAGGCTGGTGCCCAGCTCCAAACTTTTCCAGGATGGGCCTGGAATTCTCCCCAAACCTTCTGAATCAGTGGATTTTCCTTCCTCTCCAGAGGTTTTTCCAGGTCTGAAATCCACCACCCCTGGGAATGCTTCTCCCTGAGGGCTCTTTCCATATTTTATTAATCATGGAAGATATTTACCTATAAAACCCACACTTTTCTGTTATCAAATAACATTTTGCCTGGATAAAAGAACAGGATTAAATCCCCAATGGATCTGATCTTCCATTAAAATTCCCTCCGTTTTCCTGGGTGAACTTATCCCAGCCCGAAATTCCTCCCAAAGCAATTTTTACGCTTTAAATTTGATTTTAAAAAAAGAATTAAAAAAAAAAACAGAACCAAAAAACCCAAAACCCTTTGGAGTGCAAAACCTGCCCTGAAAATAATCAGCTTTTAAGTGGCATTGGAAGCAGTCCCTAAATCCACGGGAGACAGGGTTTTTATTGGAATTGGGATAAAAAGATGGAATGGTTTTTAATCTACGGGAGGTTAAAGTCGCCATCTGAAGTTGGTTTGGGGTTTTTCCTTTCATATCCCATTTTTTTTCTCCCCCCTCCCTCTTTAAACCGATCCCGCTCGTTTAAAAATTCATCAATAAGGGAAGGCCATCAGGGCCCACTCCATAAAATATTTGGGTCACCTTCCAGGGAGCTGCTGGAGCCTTTTCCAGGCTTTTCTGGGGCAATATTTTACCAGGCTGTCAGCCTTATTACGGAGTGATGGCCACTGGAATTCCTTCATCCATAAATTCCCCCGGCCGCGGACGTCTCCACCTTCATTAGGAGGGGAACAAGGAACCGCAGAGGCTTTTGATGAGCTGAGGCTGAAGGGGGAAAATTCCAGCGGGGCCGGGTTCGGGATGGTTTGATCCCAGATATTCCAAGCTGGAGAAGCTAAAGCGTGCGGGAATTTATCGACCAGGTATTCACGGGATTTTAGGCTGGACTTAAAGCCTGGGGCAGGTCTGGGCTGGGGCAGCACCATGGAAATCAGCGGAGCAGCTCTGATTTCCACTCCCGGGATGATATTCCAGAGGGTCAAATATCCGTGCTTACATATCCATGGATTTAGGATCACATTTTGGCATCTCGGGTCACAGCGTGGTGTTTAAGGCTCCGGTGGTAAAAATGGAAAAGCAAACTTCCAAATCCACGGAATTATCCCTAAAATCCAACGCTGTCCCATTTTCCCAGGGAGCGAAGAGCCTGAAATTTGAAGAGTTCCCAAATAAAATGTAGGATATCTTGGAGAAGCTGGAATTCCAGGGATTATTGTAATCGGCTGTGCCAAAAATAAAGTGACCTCCAGTGCTCCTGCTTGGCCAGAATCCCAAAACCTGGAGAATCCAACCGAATGTCCTTGGAATAATTATTTGAAGTCCATTATTCCAGGTTTTTAAGATAATTGGGAGAAATTCGGGAGGGGAAGCCTCTGGCAGAGGCTGAAAAGCAGGAGGCAGGAGGGAAGAGGAGTTGTTATTGCTGGAAAACCAAGGAAAACAAACAATGACATTCCCACAAAAATCAGCGATGACATTTGCATCCATCACTGGGAATTTGGGCACGGAACACGTGGCTCTGCTCCAGCCTGGAGTGTGCTCGGGAAGGACGGAGTCCAGGATTGGGAAGGATGGAATCCTTGGCTCAGGAAGGATGGAATCCATGGCTCTGGAAGGATGGAATCCGTGATAGGAAGGATGGATTCCATGGCTCGGGAAGGATGGAATCCATGGCTCTGGATGGATGGAATCCATGGATCAGGAAAGAGGGAGATTCCCCTCAGAGGGCCCAGGAGGGCCCAGGCCAAGCTCCAAATCCCTGTCCTGCTCCATGGAAGGAATAAACCCGGATTAAACCTCTGGAGATGGGAGTGGTGGATGCAGAAATCCCTGGAATTGTTCCGGGACAGGTTGGATAGGGCTTGGAACAAGCTGGGATAGTGGGAGAGTCCCTGCTTCTGCAGACATGGAATGGGATGGTCCTGCAGGCCCCTTCCAATCCAATCCCAACCCGTGCCGGTGTCTCGTGGATGATGGAGGGGGACTCATCCCCAGGGAATGGTGGTTTGGGCTGGGATACCTCCAGCCACTTGTCACTAATTCCTGACACTGCACATGGAGGCCAGAATTCCCGGGAAGCGGCTCTGTGGTGGGGCTGGATGAGGAGACCTCTCCACACCCTTCCCAGTCCGATTTGTCAGGTATGCCTCCAGCGCGGCGAGCCAACCTTCTGGAATGTTTGGATAACTCCGCAATCCCCCGCCTCGGCAGCCGTTCTCGACCGAAACGCCGACAGCTGGATCCCATTTCTCTGGGCTGGGAAGAGGAGAGCGAGCTGGGAAGATGGATGGGCGGGAAAGCTGGGATGCAGTGAGTCATCGGAATTGATCAGGAATGGGACGGAGTTGAATTAGAGTCACTTAAAGCTGATTTAGGGGAGCCCCAGGAATATTCCTGAGTTACGGCCCTGCCTCTGGAGCCGGCTGCAGGAGGGATCGGATTCGTCAAAGCTGAGCAACTCCAGCCACAAAAGTCTGGGATTTCCAAAGGCATGGGGAAAGCTCTGGGAGCATAATCAGGCACCCCAATCCGGGCCATTCCAATGATCCCAAGGGCCACATGGGATCATCAAAGATTTCCAGCATTCTGGGAGAAAAATATCCTGTTTATTGCCCATTTTCCCCACTCTTCCCGATGTTTTCACGCTCCTTCAAGTCTCGCTTAAGCTGCAGCTCCAAAGCTCCCAAAACCCACTGGCTACAGATGGAAAAGAGGATTTTCCGTTCTCATTCCCTTGGAAAAGTTGTCCCTTTTATCCAAGGGATCACCAAATTCTCAGGAATTTCCCCAGTCAGAACAGGGATATTTGGGTGACATCCAGAGACAAGGGACACCTTTGGATCTCTGGCACATCCCTAGGAGCCACCATTCCAAAGGGAAAAAAACAGGGATTAAGAGTGGAGAGAGGGGAGGGAATTCCTTCTTTGTAAGGAGTTCAATTTTTTAGGGATTTTGCTTTTTTGGGAATAACATTTGCATTGTGTTTTGGAACAGGTTCCCGGAGAAGTTGTGAATGCCCCATTCCCAGGCGTGTTCCAGGCCGGGTTGGATGGGGCTTGGAGCAGCCTGGGATAACGGAAGGAGTCAGGGTTGGAATGGGATGGGATTTAAGGTCTCTTCCAGCCCAAACCAGTCTGGAATTCCATGGTTCAGATGCTCCAGTTTGCCACCAAATCCCAAAAATCCCCCCATCCTACACCGGGAGCCCTCCACTGCCCTCACACTCCAGGAATCCACTTCCGTGCACTGCTCATTCCTGAAAACCTCCATGTTTCCGGGCACCTTCTCTGTCGGGATCAGCCCCAGGAGCGTGTCTGGGATATTTCATCGCTCCGGCACAGCTGAAAGCACTCGGTGCTCCCTGGGATTGTCCTTGGAATTGCAGTATGGGAGGGAAGGGCAGTTTGGAGGGAAAGGGATCCCGCTGCCGGGTTTTACCCTTTGGATCGGCTCTGGGAAGGTGCTGCTGCTGTTTTCTGGGGTAACTCGTCTCCACTGCTGGTTGGACACGAGCATCCTTCCAGTGGCGGATGCCTGATATTCCCGGCATGGTAATTCCCGGGAATGTTTCCTTCCCATGGGTCCAGCCCACAGGACCGTGCCCTCAGATGATGTCCTGAAATCCTGGGATGTATCCAGCTTATTTTCCCATTTTGTTTATTTTGACTCATTGTCCAGCTACCAAACAAATTAAAAATATTCCCAGGTCTCATCTTAGTCTGTGAGGAATCCCATTCCTCATTCCCTCCTCCCTGTGATGCCCAGCATCCCACAATCCGCCCTCTCAGGCCTCTCTTGGAGGTGAGGGGGATCCCGAAGGGAATTCACTCCCTCCCGACCACGGATTTAAACTTCCAGAGCAGCAAATCCCTCTCTTTTTCTCTGTTTTCCACCGCCCCACCAGGAATATCCCAAATCCCATCTGACGCTGTCAGCGAAGGGAACATTCCCGGCGGGAATGCCATGTTCCCAGGCAGCTCCCGATTCCCTGGATCCCTTGGGAAGGTTCACTGAGCCACCTCTGCTTTCCCCTCATCCTGGAAAAGGGCAGGGAAAATCCGTTCCCTTTCCAGACCACACAGGCACAAAAAGGGGCTGGAAAACAACTCCCTGTGCCCTCTGCCTCCCTTTTAACAGCTCTCCAAGGAAAAAAGGTCAGGAGTTCACGGATGGCAGGAAAGACCTACTGGGGACTCGGCTTATCCCAAACATTCGCCGCCCCATTCCCGATTTATAACAACCTCCAACAGGTTGTGCTTTCCCCCCTCGGAGCTGGATGAGTTTTCCATCTGGGATGTATTTTTAGTGCCGGGAACTGTCCTCTCCTCGCTCCCAACATGTGTCAGGAGCTGCTCTGCGCTCCCGGATCCCGATAATTATTTTAGCGGCTGTTCAGGAACGCCGGGAAACACTGTGGGTTCAGCCCAAATTGATCCCGGTCAATCAAGCGCCTGGAATAAGCCGTGGATAAATCCATGATTTCATCACCTCCAGCACGCCGACCCCCAGGAACGGGAGTGATCTCACTCCACGTGTTGATGTGTCCTGGGAATAAATGAGCTCCCGAGCCGTGCCTCTGGAATAAACTAAAACAATCAGAATGTGCGGGAAGGAAAACACTGCCCGTGGTGAGCTCGGCCGCCCCGAACCCACGGCTCGGCTGCTCCAGCCATAAATTATCCCTAATAAATCTCCGCGGATGTTTAACGCCGGCCAAAACGGGGGATTCAGGAGCAGGCTGGAATTCCTCGCGAATGTGGAAGCCTTTATTTGTTTTCCTTCCAAGCCTTCTAAACACCCCTCGGGCAGATGTCCAGGGAAAAGCTCCTGACCCATTTCACCCCCTTTTTTGGGGGAATAAAGTCCAGTTCGGGGCTGGATCTGCTGGCCGGCACCTGACAAAACTCGGGAATGGGAACGCGGAGCTTTAACGGCTCCAGGGTGTGACTCGGAGGAAACGAAGATAAATTAAAGCCTAATTGGGGCCCTTAACGGCTTTCCCAGCCCGCACATCTGGAGCCCAGGAGAATCCTTGGAAAAACGTTACAGGCGGCTCCTGTTGCACAGCCCCGCCACCTCCACGCTTTTTTCAGGGATAAAAATCCGTCCTCCCGTGTCCAAAGCCAACACAGGGAAGGAGGTTTTGATTTTAATCCTCGGAAGATTTGCAGCTTTACCAAAACTACCCCAAATCCACCCAAATAATCCCAAATTCCCCTCTCCCAAAGTCCCAAGCTGCCCCAGCAAGGCAAGTCCACGTGAAGACGCTTCCCACTCCCGAGGCTGGGAATCTGTGGAAGCAAAGTTCCAATAAATGCAGGGAAGCGCTTACAAATCCTGGTTGAGCCCATAAATTCCCCCGTAAATCCCAATCCCTGGAAAACCGACGGATAAAAGCTCCAATGTTATATCCAGGGATAGGAACATCCCTCTTTTTAAGCCCAGCATGGCTCCAGTCTGGAATTATCCGGTGGAATCGCTGCAGAATTTCGGGATCCTGCTGCTGCGAACCCATCCATAACCTCGGCTCCATCCCCTCCGAGCCGGATTCCTGGCACTGGTGGGTGGGAAGAGCCCAAATCCTGGAGATTGCAAGGAAAAAGCGGAGCCTTGGAGGATGGGAAATGGGAAGAAAAATCTGGGAAAGGAATAAAAGCCAGGGAAAATCACCTTTCAAAGCCTCCCCAGACGTCTTAATTAAGTAATGAATTAATTAATGAATATTCCCTCATCCCATCCATTCTCCAGCGGTTTTGGGGAGCCACGGCAAACAAATCCAAGGAAATATCCAGTTATTAAAAGAGGGCAGGGAGGGATAAATGGGAATACCTCTGACATTTTCCCAGAGTGGGAAAATTGAGGAATTTTTGGGCCAGGAAATGGGGTTTAGGCAGAAATTTGGGATGACCCCAGCAGATCTGATCCTCGGGCTTGGGATTTGCTCCTCCACAATCAATTACTGGGAAAAGGGAAGGATTTTCTCCAGCTTCTCTCACCTCCCCCAGCTCCAAGGACAAATCTGGACCCTTCCGCCTTCCCGGAATTTTGCCAAACTTCCAGAGTCACCAAAGAAATCCAAACCAGAGGTTTTCCGGTCCTGTAATCCGTGATCCCTGACAAAAAGACCGGAGAAAATCTGTGGATTTTCTGATTTCACCCCCGGGCTCCTGGCAGCTTCGGGAATGTTTGGTACTTTTGGGATCGGGTCCGGATTAGTTGTGTTGGAAGGGAGGAAAACAGGGATTCATCCCAAAATGTGGGGATGGGCAGAAGCAATACAACAAAGGATATGGAGGGGCTGGAGTGTGTCCTGGGATGGGAACGGAGCTGGGAATGGCTGCAGCACCAGGAGGGAGCTGGAAAGCTCAGCGTGGAGAAGAGGAGGCTCCAGAGGGACATTCCCGCTTCCCAAAATCCAGGTGCGGTCAGGCGGGATTGGGATCTGCTCCCATGGAACAACCGGACCAAAGGGAAAGGCCTCAAGTTGCTCTGGGGAAGCTTCCTGTTGGATAGGAGGAAAATTCCGTAAAAAAGTTGTCCAGCCCCGGCAGGGATTTCCCAGACATGGATGCGGCACTTGAGAATGTGATTCCATGATTCTCCCACCTCGTGCCGTGGGAATCAGCCCAGTGAACCCAGGCACATCCTGGCTGCTGGATGATCCGGGAGGAGCTCCAGGCTCCGCTCCCTGATCCCGCAGAATTCCTGGCTGGCTCCGTTCGGGGTTAAGGATTGTTGCTTTAGCCCCGGCAGCCCCAGGAGCTCCAAAAGCATCGGCTGCATCCAAGGAAAACACGAGGCAAGCTTGGAATTCAGGCAAAACCAACACTAAAAATAGCAAATCCTCCACTCTTCCCTCTTCTCTTCCCACTTTTTACATGGGGTCTCTCCAAGATTTTCCCTCTGGTGCCACATCCCGGGGGTTGATGCTGCTAAAACCAGTTGTATGTAAAGACATGGCCCAAAATCCAGGGATTTGACCCAAAACCCACCCAAGGAATTTGCCAAAGCAGTCAAAGCTGGGATCATGACATTCCCAGGAGAGCTCTGGCACAGGAAGGGGGTGGATTTGTAGGATTAGAGCAGTGGTTTGGGAATTCCAAATTCCCCTGGAACCGCATCCCAAGAATTGGGGATGCTGCGGACATCCCCATGGAGCACCACAACAATTCCTGGTGTCCCTGCTCTGTGGAATCTCATGGATGGGGCCAGCAAATGGGGATCCATTCCCAGCCCCAGGCTGCCTCAGGAATACCGGATCCATCTCTGCCAGTATTCCAGGTTCCTACACCTGCAGCTCCTGATGGAACGTGCGCCTTTGGAACAGGCGCTTCCCGAAAAAATAGGATGGAAGGAATGTGGGAATGAGATATTCCTCGGCTCGATGCTCCCACCTTCCCTCTGAACAGCACCTGCTTCCCAGAAAAACACGGATCCCTTGGCATGCGCGTCCTCAGGATGGATATCCGTCACCGTGCTCCTTGGAGCCAGGGAAAAGCTCTGGCATCCTTTGGCACCAGCGTTCCACAGCTGCGCTTCCCTGCTCCCAGCCCACGCCGTCAGATCGGGATCTGCCCTTCCAGCTCCATGGAAAGAGCCCTTGGAGAGGCGGCAAACGCCAGCTGGAGTTTGGGAATGCCGGAGGGAAAAGCTTGGAAGGGACCTTAAGGATCCTGTAATTCCAAGCCCTGCCATGGGCAGGGACACATCCCATTATCCCAGGTTTTTCCAAGCCCTGTCCCACCTGGAATTGGGCGCTTCCAGGGCTGGGACATCCATAGCTTTACCAGGGCCTCTCCACACTCACCGGGAAGAATTCCTTCCCAATATCCAATTTCTTGGAACGAATTCCTATTTAATTCCATCTCTGGAAAACCTCAGCCCTTCCCCTCCTCCTGGATCCATCCAAATATTTACGGACAGCAGCCAGGCCAAGGGATCTGCCTGGAATCCCGGGAAACCTCTCGGACAGGGAAAGATCAAAGGCTCTGTTTCCCCCTGCGGATATTGGGCTCGGCGTGCCGGAGGTGGGAGGGGACGGATTTACAAGGAAAAGGATGGACTCCAGCCCATGGATTAATGCAGCACTCAATTCCAATGAAATCCCAGAGCGGGAGACAACACATCCGGGAAAACACATCCGGGATAACACGTTCGGGATGGGCTGGAGGAGCTGCCAGAAGGAACATCCCGGGAAAACAACGGTGACACAGAAGAATTTGGGAATGGGGCCAAAATTAGTTTAGGATGAGGTGTTTTCTGAGCAGTTCCTTGGGATTTTTTATCTGCTCCAAAGGATTTTAGGGAATTTTGGGCTCTGCTCCCCACTTTTCCTGTGTTTGCACTTAAAGGATCCATCTGGAATGGTGGCCCTTGACCTCGACGTGGCCCGAGGCCAAGCACAGCCCGTTTTCCACTAAAAATCCAATTTTCAAGGAAAAATCCAATTTCTTTCCATCCAGATGTTTTATCCTTGTGGTCTCCTCTCTCCTTTGAGCAATTCCCTTCCTTGGTCTTAAAAATTTCAGGAAAATCCAATGAAACCAGGCAGGATTGGTTCCCAAATCCTAAGTTTTGCAGCTGACACATCCCAAACCTCTTTCCTTTTTAAGGCTTTGGGATTATTTTGTCTTGAAATTCCTTAAAAAACCCCAAACATTCCCAAAATCTGGGGTTTAACCTAGACTCTCCTGGGATTCAGGAGGGGTCAAAGGATGCGTGGATGGCCCATCCCGGGAAAATTCCAGGGCAGGCTGGAGAAACCTGGAATAGCAGAAGGTGTCCCTGCCCATGGAACTGGATCAGCTTCGAGATCCCTTCCAACCTAAACCATTCCATGAACCCAAGCTTTTCCCAACATTTTTCATTCCTGGGGTAAAATAACACAGCCTCCAGGTGGTCACAGAATTCCAGAGGGATTTGGCACCACCATTCCCACCCCTGCTGCCTCTCCTCCATTCCCAACAACAGCATTTCCCTTGTTTCCAGGAATCACCAGCTGGGAATACTGGGAGAGATGATCCCGAGGAATCATCCTTAAATCCCCAAACTCCGGCTGCCCTCTGGCTTTCCCACAAAATTCCCCAAGCCCCAAAAAATAAATTTTCTGGGATTTGTGCAGTTTTCCAGCGGGCAGGAGGGAGAGCCTGGATTCCGGCTTCCGCTGGAGGAAGGAGAGGGATTCAACCAGGAAAAATCCCGCAAACCTGGAAGCAGAGAGGCAGAGCTTGGATTCGGGAGTGGTTTTAAGCAGTAACGCTCAGAAAAATCCCAAATCCCTGAATCCAGAGGGATCCACCTTCCTCCCTCCCAACTTCTCATCCCAAATCCAGCTTTTCCCTTCCTGTATGGAGTTAAGAAGCACTTTGCCCATCGGGAACGTTCCGGCTTCCCACCGGATTTCGCAAAACTTGGGAGAAGGAGGAAAGCCAAGGGCTCGGCAGGGACGTGATCCTGAGAATGCTGGGCCTCGGGAGATTGGGATTGATTTACGCCCTGCCAGGGCCTGTTCCAGCTCTGGGAGATGCAGGAGGAGCCGTAAATCAGGGAAAAGCCGGGCACGGGCACCCTCCGGAGTCTGGCACCTGAGAATTCCGAGGGCAGGAGAAGCCCCAGGCTCCCGTTCCCGAGCCAGGAGCTCGGAGCTGCTCCTGGAGCCGATATAAATCAGCTTTTCCTGCCTTGCTCCAGACAAAACTCCAGCTGCTGGCTTGTTTGGATTTGGATTCCCCCTCCTGCTCCTTATTTTTCCAGCCAAGACATCTGGAAGGAAAAACAAAGCCCAATGTGCCATGACGGAGCTTTACCAGGCCAAGGAAAAATCCCGGGAATAGTCCCCCTTGGATCCCTGTCCCCGGGAGGCAGCGCAATCCTGGATTTTGCTGTGAGGCAAAGGGAAAAGCCCTTCCCAAAGAAATCCCAGATGGATGCATCCCTCATCCCATTTCCTTCAGCGCGGCTGAATCTCAGATCCCCCAAATCCCAGGGAAGCAGATCCACACCAAGGAAATGGGATAACCGGGTTTCTCCTCGGATCCCAGATGGTTTTGCCTCACTGGGTTAAACACACTGGGATGTTAAAACCTGGGAAAAGGGAATTAAACGTTCTCTTTTCTGATGGATCCTCCTGTCCCTGGCTGAGGGATGTGACACCCGTTCCCTGTCCCACATCCCTGATCATTCCCGGTTGGGAAAAACCAAATGGCTCCGAGCTCAATTTTTTGGGAAAAGGGAATATTTACACCCACATAAATATGGGAGTAACACCTGAAAACAGGGAAAAATCCAGCCTTTTTGGCGAGATCCAACAATTCCAGAAGGGAATTGGGATAGAGGTGGATCCCCAGGCAGGGATTTAGGTGGATGCCTGGAAAAGGGGGAAAATCCCAACAAATCCCAGTTTGGAGCTGTCATTCCAGCCCCAAAACAAACCCCATCCCCTCCCTTTTCCAGCCTCTGGGATCCTGGAAAACCAGAGGAGCTTGAGATAAACCCATTGTAGGTGAGCAGGAAGGGAAGGAACTCCTTTTCCTCCTGGAAAAAACAGGAAAAGTTTGGCTCAGGGCAATGTGGAATAAAACTGGGAATTGCTCTGCATTAACAGCAGCATTCCTCCTTTTCCCACCCCATTTTCCCTGGATTCCAAGGGCAGCAGTGGAATTCCCTGTCATGCGTTAGGGGCGTCCGAACTGCAAATGGTTACCCGGGATTTTGGGAATGTTGAGTGGGGGAAGGAAAAGCTGCCACGGCTTCCTTAGGTGGGGGTTTCGGGATGTGTTCCGCATTTTCCCGATTTTCCACAGTTCCCCCTGGCCTCCGTCTGGGAGACGAGGGAGCGCTCCAGAGGCACCGGGAAGGGCAAAGCCGGAATGGCAGACCCAGAGTGGCCGCGAAGGGGAGGCACTTGGGAGCTGGGGAATTCTTTCCGTACAAATCCCAGATTCTGGGAGCCTGATCCCAAACTCCTGGTGCTCCGAGCGGATGGGATGGGGATATCCAGGACAGGAGCAATCCCAATATTGGGATATCCTCTGGTAGGGGGTGGAACTGGGACCAGCATCCCAAGATCCGGGATTTTGGGGCTCCCTTGGGTGCTCAAGCAGAGCCCACTTGGATATTTCCAGAATTCCTCCTCCGAATCTTTGGACCCTTCCAGGGATGAAGACTCAGAACCCATTCCAAGGTTTTTCCCTATCCCTGAGCTCCAGCGTTCAAATGACACCCAGGATTTGATTTCACTGCCATCCCGATGCTTGGCTGGGCTTTTCCTTGGTTTTTTTCTGGCTTTTTTTTATAATCCAACCACCTGGAAAACCCGGAGAGAAATAAATAACATTCCAAGGCCATCCATCAGCCGGGAATGAGCACTGGGCTGCTCCCTGAAACGCTGATTCCCGCCGGTGGCCCAGGGAAAGCAGCGCTTCCCATCAATCCCAAAGTCCATTTTTCAGCCCTAATGAAGCCGTCGTTTTCATGGAAGCGCGGGGAACATAAACAACCCGAGCCGCGGAAAATGAGGAATGAACTGCCTGGAAAACCTGGAGCTCGTTTGGACTTATCCAGCTGAACAGGGCCGGAGGCTCCCGGGTTTTGCCGGCTGCGGTTGGACGTCGGGAAGGGAAAAATAAACCAGGGAATTTTTTAGAAATGGAGCTTTGGAATGAGGTCCAGGAGCATTTTCCATGGCTTTTGTCCTGCTGAAGTTGGGAATGAATTGGCTGAGTGGGCAGCGGGCTTGGGCACACACGGAATTCCTTAGAAAGGGAGGAGCAAATCTGGAATTAAGGAACTGTTTAGGTGGGAAAAGTTCTCTGTAATCAGAGCCCAATTCCCACCTCCAGGCGTTCCTTCAACATCTCCAGGGACAGGGATCAATCCCATTCTAATGTTTTCCCACCCTTTCCATGAAAAAATTCTTCCTGAATCCAACCCTGGAACAGCCTGAGGTGTTTTCCTCTCATCCCACCCCTTTTTCCCCGGAAGCAGAGAGACCTCATGGATCTGCTCTTGGATGTATGGAAAACACCCCAAGGGGAGCCATTCCAAGCTTTTCCTTTCTTCCAGCTGCAAATCCAATGGGATCCAGGCTTGGGCAACCATTCCCGCCATGCTGCAGTAGCACAACCCTGAAATTCCATCATTCCCAGGAAAAAATCCCCTCAAACGTGGAAGCAAAGCCGTCCTGAGATTTCTTGGATAAAGGATTCACCATTCCAAGAATTCCTTCTTTGTTTCCTCAAAGGATTTATGGAAAGGCTGCAATGAAATCCACAGGAATTTTTTCGGTTTGGAATTTTTGGATTCCCGCCAATTTCCTCCATGGAAAATGGGAATGTGGCTGCCAGGACTTTGTCCTGTGTAATTCCCACCGGCTTGAACTGTTGCTGGAAAAAAAATAAGGAAAAACGGAAGTGGGATACTCAGAATTCCCTAAATTTAGATCAGGATGGGTTTGGTGCCACCCAAACCTGGAATTTCCAGGAAAAACCTGGAGATGTCAGCACAGGCGGCAGCTCCAGAGGCTGGGAACGATTTGATTCTATGTGGCTCCCACGTACAATTCCAAGGATTCCTGAAATCCCCAAATTACTGCCAGGGACCCGGGGCTGGCTGGAAAGAACCAGGACCGGGGGCTCCTAATCCTGGGAATTCCGAGAGAAGTCTGTGGGATCCAGAAGTACCGGAGCTGGAATTCCGAGCCAGGTAGAGCCGTGTTTTCCATGTAGATGCCACTTATCCTTCTTTTCCCAATCAATTTGAGGATGGAATTCCAGCAGGAGCCAGGGTTTCCGTCAGTGCTTCCCTCTTCCAACTCCTGCCAGGAATTCCAGCAGATTCCATTGTCTCTTCCCAACCCCGCTTTTCCCTGCTCCCAGGAGCATTCCTGAGGCAAATATTCCTTCACAGAAAGCCTGAATTATCCAGGGATTTCACTGCTCCTCTTGGGAAGCCCCATCTCATCCCCAGGGAAAAATAATCCCACGTTTTCCCTCTCCTGGTGGGAGGAAACACCAGCACAAGGATTTTTGGGGATAATTTTGCCATCCAAGCCTTGTCCCATCCCTCGAATTCCCATTCTTGGATGGGGCTTGGAGCAAGCCAGGATAGAGGGAGGTGTCCCTGCCCATCCCGACAGGATGATCCTTAGGATTCCTGTGCTGGGAATCAGCTGCTGTTGGAACAGTGGGAAAGGGTCGGGAGGCAAAATTCCCAGTGCTCCGTCAGCCTCTGGAGCAGGAGGAAGGTGTGGAAAATCCGGGAGCTGCTTTATGGCTTCGCACCTCATAAACGCGGCCGCCGGGAATTTTACAGGAGCTGTGGGGGTTCTGTTCCCTGGGAAAAGGGAATTCCAAAGCCATGGCACTCCAGTGCCTCCCCGAGCTGGGATTATTCCAGGGAATCACTAGAATCAAAGAGAAAATCCCAGTTCTTAAGAAATTGGGGAAAAGCAGAGGGATTTGGGTTGGAAGGGACCTTAAGGATCCTGGAATTCCAAGCATTCTGTGGTTTTCCTGCACTCCTGGCAGGCAGAGCCTCGGGATGAGGAATTCCCTAAGGATGGATCCAGGATGCTCCCGGTGCTTCTCCGGGCACTTTCCCAGGATCCCTCTTCCCATCATTCCTCCCTTCCATGCTGGGATCCATCGGAATTCCCCTTTCCAGCACCGTTCAATCCCATAAATCCCCTCCTGCCTGGCACAGCCCCAATCCCGCCATCCTGCAGATCCCTTCCCTGCTCATCCGACGGGAAAGGCGGATCCCACATGGATCCATCCCGAAGGATCTTCCCAGCACTCCCTCCCTTCTCTCTGTTTGCTTTTCCATCTCCCATGGAATTTTTGGGAAGAACTGGGATGCCGCGGAGTGGGATGGAGTAATTAAATCAGGAAAAAACGGGATTGAGCCTAAAAATTCCCAAATATCCAATATCAATCCCTGGAAAGGAACCACCAGCAGCATCTCCTCCCTTCCCATCTCCCATTTTCTTTGGTCAGCCCCTTCCAATCTATTTTATCCCTATTTTTTCCCCCTCCTCCTGTATTTTTCCAGCGCTTTTTCCCCTTGGCTTTTTTAATCCGGGCCTCGAAAATTCGGGATGACCTCACTTGCGCAGGAATGTTGTTGTTACCCTTGGAAAAGCTCCTCGCCTGCAGTTGTGTATTTGCCTTGGCTACAGCCGCCTCAGATCCTGCTTGGAATTCCAAAGGCTCCCGAGGCGGATCCATCTCCCAAACCTGCCATATATCTCCTGCTTTTCCAAACAGACACGGATTTCTCCAGGATTCGTGGGATCAATCCCCGGCCACGCTCCCGGCTGGAGCTGTCCGAGCTCCTGCTGTTTGCTCCGTGTTGGTGGCCATGGCCCGGCGCTTCCCAGGAGGCCATAAATCCCGGGAATGAGCTGGCCCTTTGTGTGGCTCTGGCTGAATTTCGGGATTGTTTGCCGAAGGCCGGGAGAAGCGGAGCCGGGATTTACGAGGCTCCAAGGCTTCCAGCCTTCCCGGCCGTGTGAAAACGCTCTGGCACATCCCGGGAATTCCCAGCCCTGCTTCCCAATGGGAGCCAGATGCCTGCTGAGATCTTCATTATCCAGCCTTCCCGCTTTTTCTTCGGGATTCTTTCACTTGGATGGGATCATCCCCTTCCAACCCCCCCGGGACACCCGGGAATGAGCTTGGAAAAGCCCCAGCCCTGCCAATTCCACCCCGATCCCTCCCTTATCCCAAGGGGCTTTTCCTGCTGGATTCCTGGGATATCCACAGGGATGTTTCCGGATGTCAGCGGGGGATTTCCCCAGAGTTAAACACCACTCCCGCTTTTCCCTGAGAAATGGGATCAAGGTGCCTGGAACAGGCGCTTGGAGCCTCCCAGATTTCCTCATGCTGGTGGAAAATCAGGAATATTTTTGACTGTTATTCCCAGCAATAAAATCGGAAGGATTGGAGCCAATGGATCCCAAGTTTCAGCCCAGCCCAGCTTCCCAAGGCTGGGAATTCCACAGAGAGAATTCTTTTAGGGAATAACAGGTGCCAGAGGCTGCAGCACCTTCTGGAATGTGGCTTTGCTCCCATGGCAGCAGCAGCCTTCAAATCCATCCAGATTTCCTCCACATCCAGGAATAATGGAATGAAATCCCTAAATCCAAGCTTTCCAGCCCCATCCCTGGAAAAATTCCAAAAAGTGGGAATTCCCTGGGAATGCTTTCCTGCCTGGGAAGAGGATTTCGCATCTCCAGAGCTGGTGCTGGCTCATCCATAGGGATGGATGGAATTCCCTGGAAGTGGGATCCAGGAGCAGAGCTCAGCATTCCAAGGTGCTGATTCCCATCCCATTGGATCAGAGCCTGGAATTCCAAAATAATCCCAAATCAGCTCCCAAATGTCCCAACGATAAACTGGGAAAGTTCATCCATGTCCTCCTGGAGGGTTGGGAATGGGAATTTAGCTGGAAAACGGCTTTGGAGTGACTTCTGTTCCTTCCCAAGCTTTTCCCTTCCCATTCCCGAGGATTTGTGGGGCTGCCAAAGGGAAAATCCCAATCCGGGGGGATTTGCTGTCCTTCTGCTCCCTCGGCACGGAACAGACATGGAAATCCATTAAAACGGAGGAGGAAAAAGGTAGGAAAAGGAGGAAGAAGGGAAAAAAGGCGGAAATTTCAGGTGGATTAAGAATTCCTGGAAAGATGGAGTTTGAGCTGGAAGCACCAGGTGGTGTTGGAATTCTGGATGTCCTGTGGGAAAACACAAACCCCATGGGATTCCTGCCCTGGGCCTGGGGAATTACAGGAATGGGAAGCTCTGGAAGTCTGAAACCTTGGATTTTCCAGCTTTCCCTCCATGTGAATCCCACAAAACCCCTTCCCTCCATTCCTTTTCCCGTCAGATTTCCCATTCCTGCAAGGCTGGGAGAAAAGCAATCCCGATTTCCCTCAAATCCAGGAGATTTATAAATGGATTAAACCAGGGAATTCCCAGCTTCGGAAGGAATTCCAACTTTTTACATTCCTTAGGGAGGAGAAGATTCCATGGAAGTGACAGGAGCCATTCCCAAATCCCCAAATTATTAAAAATTAGGCTTTAAAACATAAAAATATCCAAAATTAAGAAATATTAAAAATAGTGAAGGTTAATAAATCTTAATTAAGGACGGGCAGCTCTGGAATTCCCACTGGGATTGATCCCAACATCCCAGTAAGGGAATTTTAACTCCTACACTGATGGAAATTTTAATTAGTGGGGGGAAAATGGAAATTGATTTAAAAATTGGGAATAAATTAATAATAGAGCTTTTGGTTTTCATTACATTGAAGGTTTATTCTGCTGATTAATTGAATTAATTAATTAAATCTATTAATGTAATTTAATTCATTAAAGAGCCATGATATAATTTATTTTATTTATATTACTAAATAGGATTTATTAGAAAATAATAATCATCCAAAATTTTAATAAGACACCTAATTAATAATTAAATGTAATTTAAATTAGATTAAATTAAATTACAATTAATTCCAAAGGCAATTTAAATTGAATTTTATTTTAATTTAAATTTA
>VYZT01000269.1:330-17373 GCA_013400735.1 Pomatostomus ruficeps
TGTCTCTAGATATATATGTAGTGAGAGAAATAAACACCCTTTCCCCCTTTTCCTACTCTGCTTGGTTCCCCAGACGTCCAAATATTCCCCGTCGCCTAGTAGCCTAACTTTTTAATCGACTTTTGCCTAAAGGAGCAAATCACACATTTATTCGGATAACTGTATGGTGCTTTTTATTTCATTAATGGAAAAATAAAAATAGAATAAAACTTCCTAAAAGTTCTCCTATCCTCACCTTTCCCCCTCCCCCGCCCCCCCTCCTTCCAGGGCATAGCCGTGTTTGAAAAATATGTGTGTCCTAGTTGATCGAGATTAATTCATAAAAAAAATTCTTCGGAGCGATTCATTAAATGCTCTGTAATAGTGAGCCTCGGCTTATTTTGAGGTGGGGAGGGTGGGATTTACTGGGATCACCCCATAAATAATAGGGAGGGAGGAGGAGGAGGAGGAGGAGGGGGAGGTGCACGGATCCGCCGCGGTTTGGGGGAGACCCCAGTTAGCAGGAGATGCACCATGGAAGCGCTTGCCAAAGGCGCCTCCCTCCCCCCTGCCCACTTCCAACCTGATTTTAAGCAACTTGCAGTCCGGTGATATCTCCAATCACTCTTTCCGCAAAAACTAGTGCCCCTGAAAAGGGCAAAAAAGGCAGAATCCGAGGGAAAACCCAGCCGAGGCGATGCTTTTGGACGAGGTGATTGCAAGCGAGCAAAGCAGCATCAGCACCAGCTCTGTGGTTCTGAAACTGCCTTGTGCATGCACACAGCACTGAGAGCATCTCAGGCAGGAGTTAGGGAAGCTGCATTTTCCCTCTCTTTGCAGTAACTACCAGCCCGGATTCCGTGGGTAAGAAATAAATAGCAAAGAGAAATCCTCCCTGCCTGCCGCCCCCCAAAAGAAGGAGCGATTAAGCGCAGATCTGTCCGTGCAGATCAGCCTCGTGAAAGAGACAAGATCTAAGCAGCAAGTTGGTAGCAGAGTGGCCGCTTGACGCAACACAGGGGCCTATGGTTCGCCCGGCTGTAAAATAAAAAGGAGGTGGGGGTGCGATCTAATGTCTCAGCTGTTAGAAAATACAAGGGCTCTCCCATCTGCCCCCCCTCGACAGCGGCACGGAGGGAGATCCGGATGAGAAAGGGCTGATCTTGCATTTCAGGGAAGCCTGCATTGGAGAGCTCGGGTGAGGACCACAGTCTAAAAGTTAATATTTCTCGAGAGATAAAAGATATTTTGAAGACCTGCTCGCACTTTAGAAAAGAGTAAAAGGCCGGCTAAGGGACAAGTGACGAAAGAATGCAAAGCAAAAGCACCTCATTGCTCCCTTCTCTCCTTTCCTTCTTGCTCAGGACACGTAGCTTGAGCACTAGCTGGCTTGATGAAAACAAAGGTGGAAGGGTCACAATATCTTTTAAGTAGACCCGCATTTTCATAATTATTTATCCTCTTCTATTTAGAGAAAAAAAAGGACATTTGTACTTTCCGGTCGCCAGCAAACATACTTACGGGGGTTTTATTCATGTGAGCATATTCTAAAGCGAGAGACAAGGTAGAGAGAACTTGGGAAAAAAAGAAGAGAGATGTGGTAAGAAGGACCAGCCAAGCTAAGACTGAGAAAACATCTTCTCTGTTCCCTGTCTACTGTCGTCCCTTAAGAGGATGGAAACCAGGAGTGATTTGTGGGGGCAGCTCAGGCGCGAGGGGAAATCCGAGCCACGGTGGTGCAGCTCCCCGTCTCTTTACCTTGCCAGCCAACTGTTGCTGCCATGCTCAGGGCTGCGGCTGCTGCGGGCGGAGCGGGAGCCGCTCCCTTCTGCTCGGGGGCTGCCCCTGGCCGGGCTCCGCGGCCGCCGCAGCTCCACAGGGCGCCTCTCGCCGGCCGCCCTGCCCCGCTCTCTGCCTTGCCCCTCTCCCTGCCCTCGCTCCTCGCAGGTTCCTATCCGCTGCAGGACACTTGGGCACGTCGGGCGGTTCGGGCCGCTGCCGCGCCAGCCGCACTCTACCGGGCACCCAGCCCCGGCAGCCCCTCCGGGCTGCCCCGGGGAAGCCACAGCCCTCTCCTCCTCCCGTCGGGCTCTTGCCCGGCTCCGCCAAGGCGCGCCCCGGGCGGACCTCGCCTGCCCCGACGTGCTGTGCTGGGTCTGGGCCTGAGGCAGCTGGAAGGGCTCCGCTCTGGTACTCTGTGTGTGTGTGTGTGTGTGTGTGTGTGTATCCCCACGGGTGATAGGGACGTCCGGGTGGGGCCATGAGCCAGTCTCCGCTCCCCTCGATGCTTCAGGGCAAGCCTCCTCAGCCAGGTGAGTCGGGGAGGAGCGGAGACCCCTGCGGGAACCACTCCGGCACGGTTAACCCTCCTCTCCCTCTGCCTTTCCTGCAGGTGCGGCCGCACCGTCGAGGCCGGAGGCGCCACGGGAGCAGCGGGAGCCTCAGGCAGGTGAGAGAAGCGACGGGCTTTCCCCACACCCCGGGGTTTCCTCAAACGGGGCCCTCCCGAAAGCCGGGTGCACAGCTTCTGCCATTCCCTCAGACCCCCGTGCTGGTTACAGCCAGGCTCGGCTTAACACAGCACCAGGCCACAGCTGCCCCTGGACCACCAGCACCGACAGGGCCCCAGGCAGCACCTGCTGCCCCCAGGCACAGGCAAGCACCCCTCAGCCCACGTGGGAGAAAGCCCAGGATGGTGGAAGGAAGGTCAGGGCATTAAAACAGGGGGAAAAAATCCACGTAAAGTTGTAAAGTTGATACAAATTATATATGAACAGGCCATCACATTGATTTCTAGTGAAACCTGCCGTCTTAAGAAGGTAGGGAAGGAAAAAGTTAGTGAACGTTACCCAAAATCTCCTTACTTCCCTCATGTTTCCTTCTTCATTCACTAGTTAACACTCTTCCACTTCATGGTTAAATACATTGTCTGACACTTGCATTTCTCGTAGTTTTTGTCTGGTAGGCTTCCTTCTTTTTCCTTCTTTTTCTTTTTAATCCACCATCCTTGAGACAGCTAGTACAAATTACTGTCTACCACTATAGTCATGAGGTAGAAAATCGAGAGGCAAATTAATGATGGCACATGTTTTAAAAGCAAAAGGACCCTCTCCAAGTAAAACAACCAAACATATCCTTGTTTCAGTCATGTTTAGCCATTGTCCTCTGCTCTGTTTCCAGATGTGGCAATTTTAGAGAAATACAAAGTACGTTCCAGTTACAAAATGAAAAGTTTATAGATAAGTAACTACAGAAAAGTCTTTTTATATTTTGAATTTTAAATTCATTTTTCATATTTTGGATTTTAAATTCAATTTATGAGTAAATGTAATACACAGAAAGGTTTTTTGCAAGAAGTCCATTTTTGCCTTTTTATTTTGGCATCTAATTTCTTGACGGACATTATCTTCCCACAAATTGCAGTGGATGATTTGCTGTAAAACAACAAAAATGTCTTCCTTCAGAAAGCTGCCACTATGGGCAGATGTCTTCAGAGGTTAGGAGCTCCTAGCCTGCCACCTGACTTACGTCAAACACTCCTTTAGGACCCATAAAGCTTAGCAGTGCTTTACTGATATCGGCTCATTTGCCACGAAAGTAGACAAATTCTGCTTACTTAAAGATATGAAAGAAAAGCAGATTCTCATAGCCAAAGAAGGGTAAGGCCTGCTAGAGCCTTGAGCACATACAACTCCTAGACCAGCATTTAATCTCCCCCAAAAGATCAAATACTAAACTAGTACAACTCTTGAGGTTTCTTAAAAGGTCAAGGCATACATTGCTAGGAGCGGGGGGTCAGTGCATGTTAATTTATGTCTGTTACTGCACTTAATACAATTATATAAAGGCTAAGGGCCTATGAATAGAATTGCTGCTTAAGGCCTGTGAGCCTCCTGTATTCCTGTCAGTTAAGGGCTGAGAAATACCTCCAACCATCTGTAAAAAATTGCTTTGTGAATACGGGCCTCATGAAATAATGATTTAACACCTTTACCCTACTCTCCTTCTCCCCCAGTTTTTATTAGTATTTGAATCTTTTACAGATCATCTGCACATCAGTTCTCATCCTTTCTCTTTTAGGTGTGTTACCACAAATATATTTGGCTGTAATATTTGCATTAGCTGTAGTATGCTGCCATCTCATTTCTGGATATAGAGATTGCTCTTATAAAGGACTCATGTAAATTACCTTTTATTTGTATTATTATATTTTCAGACAAGTTGTATAGTAGTTGTTTTTCGTGTAACTTTCAATAACTACCAAGTCTTGTTGAAAGACTAGATGTTTACAAGGGCTTTTCCTATAAATAAAAATAAATATCTTTCAGCTTTTTCTGCTACAGAGCAGGTTAATTTGGTTGGTGTCATGTTATTACCCCCCCACCCCCACCCCCCAGCAAAAAAAAGGACAAAATGTTATTATTCCTCTTTCTTTTTCTGAAATATTTTATGGGAACTACTTAGGGAATACTAAATAGGGTTTTGTTGACTCACTGGCAGTGTCCACAGAAGCATGTTTTGTCAAAATGTTCCCAGTGTTATCATCACTGGTTTAGCATGACCAGTGGAAGTGCCCTGATAACCAGTAACGCAGTTAGTAGTGCTTGCAGCATGCTTAGCTGACACTGCGTTTATCTAACATAGGGAGTGGGAGAGTGAAACCCCAATGAAGCCTAATTAGCAGTAGAAATGGTAGGAAAGGTTGGCAGATTCATGGTACTGCAGACGTGATATGTAGTCTGGGGGAAAATATAGGATGTAGACTTACCAAAGTTCAGAGAGGAGCACTGCAGCAGCCGAACTTAGTCTGAAATGACACTAGCTGTTTCTGTTTGTAAATATAATCCATTTCTATTTGTAAATATAACCAGAAAAGAGCAGTATTGTCCATGAACTTTGTTTGGAGCAGGGAGAAGAAGCTGCACTTTATTTAAATATATTCAATTTTCTGTGTAAGTGACCAAGTACTGTTCAGAACAGTACACAGAGGCACAGGGCTGGCTGCATGCATGCACAAAAAATACATATGCATGTGAATAGAAAATGGATTTTTTTTCTAGCACTTTATTTTAATTCTGGATAGTCAAGCTTCTTAATTTGTAGAAGAGAGTTACAAGACTAGTCCCTGTGAAATTCAAAGTTTCCTCTTAAATTAAGAAGTGACACCTGTGTTTTACAGCATATTTGATGCTGTTGTTCAGATGGATTTGGAAGGATGGTAGAAGATGCTTTATTAATTTTTCTACATGCACATGGAGAAATGCAGCATGGTAGCAGCATGACGTGAGTCTGATTTCTAATACAGCTTTAGTCTCTGTAGAACCTCTCCAGAGTTAGTAGACACCATCCACTCCACACGGCCACCGTCCAAACTTCAACAGAGCTCAAGTGCTTCCCGTGACCCACGTTCATGTCCGTGTGCATGTAGTCATGGGCTGAGCTGTAAGTGTGGTGACAAGAACATGCATTTGGGCACAGTTGGTACCTGAGCTGGTCACCAGGATGAAGCATTAACTTCTGCAGGAGAAAAGAGATGGTTCCCTTGAGTCAAGCCAGAGGAGAAATGTGACCCCTGTGTTTGTCAGTTGTAGTGTTTTTAGTGCTAAGGTCTAGGCACCACATTGTTCTCTTCCAGGCAGGCATAGATGGGAGACATGTGAAAAGAAAAGGGAGGTGAATTTAATTTTCTGTTTATTTTATTCGAGGATTCCCTCTTCCCCAAAGCTCATTCTCTGAACCTGACAAACCCATGCTCTCCCATTGCAGCAGCTCTGTCTCCCAGGAGGTGGCCAGGCTGTCTTCTGAAATTGCCCCTTTTGTATGCCAGTGGAGGTACTGAGGGAGTTATTGCCACCTTCTCCCCACAGCTGAAAGTGGGCAAGTAGTTTTTTTAAAAGGGCTCAGAGAATTGTGAGTTTCTAGGCCAAGAACATAGTAAACAATTTACTAAGAATAAATTCAGGGTGTGCCCTGGAAAAGGTGTTCCATCATCCCTTATTTTCAGCAAGCTATAAGTAAACAGCATACGATAATGCCATGCTAAATAACGTAAACTATCATAGGCTTCTGCCCAAGCAGACAAGGTTCATCTGCCTGGGAAACCTGAAAATTCTCAATTTGTGTGCAAACCTCTCTGAAAAGGGGAGTTGCAAAAAAAATTTCTTCTGAAAATTTGATTGTTTTAAATGATGCCTTTTCAAAATGAATGCATGGTTGAAGGAAAAAATGAAAACCAGTGGGAAAGTGACATGGAGAAATTACATCCTTTTTAAAAGATGTGATTCTTCCATTTTTATTCTCTTTGAATTATCTGTCCTCATGTGAATGTTTCTACCAGAGAGGTGTGGGAGGCAGAAAGCACTGCCGAATCAAGGCCCACCACACCCTTGAGTTTATAGCTTTACTGAACCAAGTAAGGTTATCCTCCAACAGAGGAATTGGGACAAGCAGTGGGAAAACATGTGCTCTTGTTCAGCTCGTCACAGCACAGTCCCAGCAGTACAGATGTAAGTCAGCCCATGCTGGTGTCCACCCTCACTGCAAGCAGGAGGGAAAGGAGGAAGTGGCCTAGAAGAAAGGGTGTTTGATTCTGCACTGAGTGGATGGCATGTAGCGTCTACTCCGGAAAAAACATGAGCATTTCCTACGAGACGAGTATAGACAAAAAAGGCCAGTTAATTAGGAGAAGGGCTGGGGAGAAGTGGCCAGCAGCCATGACACTATCAGTTATTTAACCTGAATATAGAGAATACATAGTTAGCAGTGTTAATTTAACAGAAGTACCGTGAGCTGCAAATACCCAAAGAAAGACACAAAAGCCAACACAGAAGCATCTCAATGCCTTTGTCTTTCTCTTTCTGGAAAGTCTGGCTGGGTGGCTCAATAAAATCCTGCATGTCTGATGTAGAAGCCCTTGTCCTTAGTGACAAGCTGATGCCAGATCTCTATCACTTTCTAGTTTCCCTTCTAAATCTCTTTAATTATATTATTATATTTTAGTTATTTTTTCAGCATGTGTTCATATGCTCTGTTTTGTCACCTTAAAAATGGCCAGTGATTTAAGAGAAGACCTATTTGTCTGTTAAGAGACTGAAAAATCCTGACACACCTGGCAGAAGTTCCTGGCTGTGCTAATACAAAATTTGCCAGGTTTGATGTGAACATATACTCATTGCTAACTTGCTGTTTGTTGGTCCATCTCCAGTGCAAGAATGGTGCAGTGAGGGGTTCCCTGCCTGGGCACAGTTCTCAGCCTTTGTCACAGATCTGCTCCTGTGGCCTCTTGCTCCTCAGAGAGTCTCCAGCCCATGTGTTCCAATGTAAAGCCAGGCACAATTCCTGGTTGGAAAAGAAATTGGATTTCTTCTCAAGGTGGTAGAAACAGAGGGATAGATGATATGACTTTGGGGGGTGTCATTTTTTGACAATATATTTGGTAACTCTCTTTTCCTTCCAAATCAGGACTTACGAAGCCAGCAAAAGAAACAAATTAGCAGAGTTGACAGGTAGGCTTTTAAAAAAGATCTGTCCAGTGTTGGTTCCCAGACTCACCCTTGTCAAAGCAACGCTTCTCAGCCACTCTCTTTACCCTCACAGGAACGTCTGCCGGGGAAGCATGATGTGGCACAGGTAGAGAAATGACTAAATGCAACTCTTGGGAACGTGGCAAGACAGTTCCCATTTTCCCTCTTTCAATCCTCCCTCCTGTTTTTTGTGGTTTTGGTTTTTTTAAAAATTTCTTGGTTTTCCCTTATTTTTATTTCATTGTTCCGTCTTCTTCTTTGTCCTGACTCAGGCACATGCACCCTGTATCTCTGTTTTCCTTCCATTGTGTCTCCCAGATTTTTACCTACCACCATGGACACCTGCTTCTGGAAAGGACCCTCAGCTGATTCCCCTGCCGCACTTCTCCTCCCACCTTGTTTCCTACAAAGCACACAAGATGAGTAGTCCTGGTGAACACAGGAGGTGAAAATTGGGAGTCAGGGCAAAGGGCAGAGCAGTGAGCCTGAGCAACCACTTCAGCAGGCATGATCAATAGCTGTCTTGGCCACTGTTTTTTGGCACCTGGATGTTTACAATGTCCATCACGGATGCAAAGTGTGCAGACATCGGGGCCTGTCAATGTAAGTGTGAGAAATCTTACCCTCACCTGCTAAGTTTGGTGTTAGGGTTGCTCACCTTAATGGCTTTGTAGGTAAATTAGAAAGGTGTGTGCTGCTGTGCCTGTTGCACAGAACTTTGCGGGCAGTTTATAAACAGATTATCCATCTGCAGTATGTTGCAGGCGATGATAGAATTTCCGAGGCGTAGAGGGGAGCACATGCTGCCTGCTTTATGACAAGTTGAGGCAAGCAAGGGTGGAAAGGAAGAATCCATTACACAAAGATAGGATTTTTTGACATGTATCACACATTTTTATATAGAGTTTTGTAAGTAATTGTGTGTGTGTATGTTCATGTGCATATATTTTTATCATGCAGTTGTAGCAAAAGGCCAACCTAACTGAACCAAATTAAGAAAAACAGGAGCAAGAAAAAACCACCAACTTTACAAAACTGGTTTCTACACTGAACTGTTCGAGTCCATATACTGGCAGGCCTCTCACACCTTCATCTCTAGGCTTTATTAAGAGTCTGAAGGACTCGTGAATAGAGTGACTTAAAAAAACAGGGTGCCAAGTTGTGCAGCTGAAACATTTGGGAGCGCTACTCGTCAGGCTTGCAGTATAAGGCACATTATGTTGAAGACTGACCCTCAAAGTAATCTTGAAGGACCTATGACAATGACTTTTTAAAGTCCTATGTTTTTCTTTTAAAAAGAAAAATTAAAGTATATTTGTGAAAAGGATAAGAAAAAAACCCAAATATCTTTTGGGTTTAAATTAAATTAAAACACTTTATAGTTAATGTCAAAAACCAAAAGCAACTGATTTTTGTTAGTACATGACAGCAAGGAGGCAATATGGCTAGGACAAAAAGATAAACAATTGATCTTTTAGGCAGTTGTTTTTTTTACTGGCCAAACTGAATGAAATGCAAGAATAAAGAGCCTGTAAAATGGGAAATCAGAGTTTCCCCTTGTTTGTTTGGATTTTTTTAATTTCTCCAAGTGCTTCCTGACTTTTCTCTTAAAAAAAAAAATAGTATAAGAAACCATGACATTTTTTACGTAATTATTTTCAATTTACGTATAAGTTTTAACTTATTATAACAATGATACAAGGTGCATTTTTTACTTCTTTAGTTTTTCCTACCCAGTACTTATGAATACACAAGTCTTTGTATGTGCGTGATGATTATTTTATGATGTATGGATAGATGTGTATGTGCACATATGGACGTATCCTCAAATACAGGTACATGCAAAACCATAGTAGAAGTAATAAAGGCAAAATGTGATCCCTTTCTTGATAGGTATAAGTTTTGCAAAAAATTGAAGATGGTTTACTAATTCAGAGGTTTTAATGTACACTAAGAAAATTATAGTTCATTTCATAAATATTTACAAACTTTTTAAAGGCCTATTCAGTATTAATTATGCTGAAGTACAGGGCAGACTATTTTATTCTATCACAGCTTATGGAGTTGAGGACATTTTAAAAAATAATGTTTATTGACCAGTGACTGCCTGCATTTCTACAACTTCCACTCAGGTGTTTTTTTAACCCCAATTTTAACTATTTAGTCAAGAAAATATTTTCTAGCTGTCTGCATTCATCAGCAGTCTGTTGCAATACAAAGCTTGGAATGTAGCTTGCAAACCCAGCAGCTGTTTCTTGAGAAAAGTAACTACATCCTGATCCAGCAAGGGCTTTCCTCTTCCAAGCAGACTTCTAACAGGACTTAGCCTGACTACAACAGGGCTTCTCACAGCAGTAAATGCTGCAAAGAGATGTAGATGCTTGCAGGGAAAGGCCTTTTGTTTTGTACTACTGCATCTGAGATTTTTTTTCCCTTCCTTTTCACAATGGGTGAAAATATCTTGTTTGTGTTGAAAATCCAACTCTTGCTGAATTTTGCTTTACTTTTAATTGTCCAGTTACAGAAGTGGGATGAAGACCTTACAGCCCTCCCTGAAAGACCCTGGTCTTTGTGAATGTCTGTTTGTTGTCAGTTTGAATAGTTTCTGCAGGATGTAGTTCTGGCATTGTGTGATTGGCTATCTGTTCCCATGCTTGGTAAACCTATTAGCAACAGATATTCTGGCTTTACTAATTCACTGCCCCATGCTGCATCTACTCCAGGGCAGAGGGACTGTTCAAAACCTGAGAGGAATATTTGGGTTTCTAGGTCCTTTCTGTTAGGTTGTCAAAACAAAAGAGTAGGGGTATTTTCTTTTATTCTTTATTTTTAGTTTTTTAATTTTATTCTTGGGGGTTTTTTATAACACTAAAAATTATTGCCTGGCAACTGAACAGAGATATTCCAAACTTGTATCACAGCAAACATTTCTACCTTGCTTATTTCCTTCTCTGATTATTCATAGTCATACTAAGCCTTTCTCAATATAATGGGCTTTAAAAATATATGTATAATGCAGCTCCCAAATTGAGAATGGAGATCCTGCAGTTTAGCACTCAGTAAAAAAAATGTTACCAAGTACTGTCATGCCAATGGTTTTAAAGATTCCCAAATGAACATGAGTGCAGAAACCCTTGTAACCCGCATACTGTATATTTTGCATAACACCTTCATTTACTTTCCCACATGGTTCGTGAGATTATGGAGTCAGTTCTGCTCCTACAGTGAGGCCATTAGTAAAACTCCTTTAGGCTTGTATACAAAAAGTACTTGTTCAAGAGTGATAATTTCTTATTCTGAAGTTATTTGACATCTTTTGAGGCAAATTCATCCTTTTCATTTATTTTTTTCAGTTCATATATATTTATATACAGGAGAAACTCATGATTTAGGTATTTTACTTGCTGCCCAAATTTAAACAGCTATTACATGCAAGACAAACAATCTTGGAAAAAAATCAGAAAAGTCTGATGAGGTTGAAATGGAAGAAAATGTTGTTCTACATAAAGTAATGTTGCATTTCATCCTTTTTTTTCTTTTCAGATTAATTTGGGTATTCTGATGTATAAAAGTCCACAGTCTGTCTGCTCCCTGCCTCCACATTTTCTAACACCCATGTAAACCACTGGTACCACATAAGCATGTCCCCCTGTACTCCCCATTTTTCGTAGGTGAAATTTTAGCTAACGTTGTCTCAATTAAATAATGGTCATTGTTTTTCACTCTTATTAAGTAAATCAGTCTCTTGGTTCATTCCTTTTAGACAAATTTCTTGTATAGATTTGAACTGGTAGAGTAGAACTCTGTATGTGGATGATGAGGTATATGTGTATATATGTAGGTATATGTGTATTAAAAATACAAGAAAAATATAGCAGCTTAAAATAACAAATAGAATCCAATTAATCTGTCCTTAGGTCATTTGTTTTTAAAGCATTTGGTTAGAATAACAGAATTTTAATTCATTCATGAAACTGCAGTATAGTTCTCCTATACAAGGAAACAGCTATGCTGGAAAGGGATTTCACAAACAGTTGCTTTGAAAATCTGTTTGAACATACCTGCCTATAAAGTGCATACTTAGTCCTTACCTAGTTTAACCAAATCGATCCAAATCCCACTGAAATTAAGGGCTGTTTTTTAACTGAAGAGGAATTATTTCAGTCCCTTCAGTAGCCTTGTTTATTTGAGGGTAACAGCTGTCAGGATATCTGTGTGTGTGTGCGTGTGTGTGTGTATGTGCACGTGTAGCCATGTAAATTTTATTCATGTGTCATCATATAGAAAAAACCCATAAGTTTTGTGTAGTTTTACTGTGGTTTTGTGCATGTATTAGGTAGGCACATGTCCATGAGGTAGTACATAGGAAGAATTGTGTTGCAGAGGTCTCCTCTTTATGCACAAGTATTTATTTTTTTTATATCTAGGGGCTAGCCATCATCTAACCTTCAATGGGAAAAATGGCAGATTAATTTTTGCTGGTTTTTTCCATTTTAATTTGTCCTTGAAGGTCAAAATTATTTTGGTGATCACTTCATGTCACGATTTTTATTTGGAAACAGACTGTAATGTCTCTGGCACAAGGGCCGAGAAGTTAAGAATACGTATCTGAAGTGTCTAACGCATCAGAAGAGACTTTTTTCCCCCCACTCCATAGTGGTAAAGCAAATATGAGCCAATACCTGGTAACTTTATTATCCAAATTTTCCTAACCAAGTCCAATTGCTTAATTACGAAGCTAAAAATAGTGTTTTCTTTCATAAGTGGCTTTAGTATCGGTATATAACGTAGGCATTACATTAAATAATTGTTCTTTGATTTACAATGCTTTTATGTATTGACTTGCCTTTCCTGCTGCCTGGGTTAGGAACCTAACCACAGACAAGCAAGTTTGAAATTTTAGGCCATTGTTTTCTAACCTTATAGATGGTCCCCAAAGTATGTAGCACTTGTTTCTTTATCAGCTTTAAGAATAAATGAGGTACTGCTTTCTGGTATCCAAAAGGTAACCACAGTTAGGTCTAATGAAGTTTTGGGAAAAGATGTCAAGAAGGAAACAAGTCGACTTGCTCTTCGTCATTTCTGGCAGCCCTGAACAGTATAGAGTTTGAGGAACAGAAACTCAGTGGAGTGAATAGAAGATTTTGGATCTAAGGGCATTCTGAACAGTGGAAATTATGCTAATAGAGCATAATGAAAGGTGAGCATTTGATCATCTAAGCATCAGCCAAGGGTGAAACCCATATGTGCAGTCAGTCCCTCAGTCTCTTAGTCTGGCAGACACGTGAGGCTGTGGCAGCATCAGACTTAGTGGGCAGGAGAAAGGACATGCACCATCCTGCCACCTGCAGTGCTGGCACCAGATAGTGCTGTGCTGGTCTACCCACTGCCCTGCCACAACACCAGCTCAGCCTGTTAGAAAATCTGGGTCAAAAGGAAAATAGAATACATTTGGGCCTGATCTTTTGTCCCAAATAGTTTTTAACTTTAGAGGGTTGTAGTCTTGTGAACAGGCAGGTGTGTAACACGTGTGAAGTCCCTTGGAGCTGTGGTGGCCAATACTGGTCAGCTGAGCCAGCAGCTGGCCTCAGTGCCTGCTGTGTCAAGGATTGAGCTAATCTGTCTAGTGAGGATGAGCAAAAATGAAGCAAACTGTATGCTAAAAAGAAAAGTTAAACATCAAAAAGATATCAGAAATACATGGGGGCTCTTTTTGAGATTAGAAGTTCTGGATGCATGATGAATGCAGGCTTGACCTCTTATTTGAAGGGATATTTTTACAGCTTTGTTTTATTTATTCTAAAGTTAGGTAGTGTTGTAATGGAGACCTTGAAGATGTTTTTAAGTAGTTGCTTTAGAAGAACATTTGCCTAATATGAGTAAGCTGTAATGAAAGTTTTACTTTGTATTTGCTTATTCAAGGGTCCAACGTGGAAGCAAGAGAATGTTTTGTAGGGGGATGAGAGATAAGTGTGTCTGTTAGGCATGATACAGTTTCTAAGGCCATGTGTGTCAAGGCCAAATGCAACTCACTTTTTATACATTTACCACAGTCTTGTTTCCAGGAAATGAAAGGATTTATCTGAGTGCCCAGAGCAGGAACTTACATTAAAAATTAGCCAGTAGTATTATTCCTTTGCATCCAAGAGTATTATTCCTTTGCATTCTTTGGGAAAAAAAAATCCAAATTTATAATGAAGCTGAGAATAAACAACAAAAAATATGAACCCTTTACTTTGTTATCCTTGCTACAGCTAGTCAGGGGGCTATTGATATATAAAGTGCATAATGACTGCTACAGCTAATAAAACAAAAAGTAATTGCATGTTTATGCAACAGTCAAATCCATATTTCTCCATCCTATGAATCTGCTGCTATGACATATAAAAGCAGGACCTAGCCCATTGGCTTCATATGGACGATTCAGATACAGAAAGGAAGCAGGTTTTGGCTCAGTCACATGCAAACAAAAGTTCTGCACACTTACAACTAAAAAAAGCAGGTTTAGGATGATTTTTTAAATATGAATGTAACAGCAAATAGGAAGGAAAATAATTCCAATGGGCTAGTAGTGGAAACTAAATGTTAAACTAGCTTGGATCAGAAAAAAATTTGTCAGAGCAGCATACTGCCATTTTATCACTCTCTCATCTGTTAATATACATGTTATTAAGTAAATATTAATATTAAAAATAAACTTTAATCATCTTTTAGTATTTACTCCACAGTAACAGTCATATTTTTGTCTTTAATTCTGAAATTAAAAATAAAAAAACATTTTGCTGTTGAGAACAAAGACTGGATTTTCATTTTCCCCTCCATTTAAACAACTGATTAACAATTTATTTACTCATCACTTATTGTTGACCATCACAATTATTGCTCTTTATTTGATACTTTACTTGCTGTTTTTTTCTGGACAGTATATGAAATAGGTTTTCATTTCTGTAGGATTCTAATCCTCTATTTCTACATATATTACTAATATTTTCCTTAGAAATATCTTGTCTTTCAAATGAGAACTTTCCCTCTGTAACTTTACCTTCATTCCCCAAAACACAAAATACTCTATACTGAAGTTGTCTTGTTTTGAGCAGTCAGTATTTGGGTTAGTCTTTCTTGCAAGCTTGGGGGTTCAGGTCTGAGGCTTTAAACACTTCTGTACATATGAGTAAGGCTAATTTTGTGAGTAGTCTAAGCCAGCAGGGCTCCTCAAACAAGTACGTGTTTGCAGGCTTGGGACCTGCAGATATTTGGATGGAGGAGATGATAGAGAAGGGCTACAGATACCAAGCCTTATTTTTAATTACACGTGCCTGGCAGGATCATCAAGAAATATGACAGTATATCTCATGAAGTGGACTGTTTGGGACACATAACACAAATTAAGCTGTTTGCCTGATTTGATGCCATAAGAGAATCTAAATACCTGATATCTTAATCAAATCAAATCATTCTGATTGTTGAAACTTTTGGTCCTGATGTAGTTGAATTTTAGGTAACATTCAGACATCTAAAAATCTTCCCATCTGATGATATGTGATTGAAAAATTTGCAAAAACAGGAATCAGTTTCTAAAATTTGTGGGGGGTCAAAAGGCATTTTAAAGATGTTATCAGATTAACAGCCTTTTGAGTGTTTGAGTTGTTACAACTGCAGTGTTTTTTCACTAAGAAATTTGTTTTGGTTAGTTAGGCCTTTTTCCCCCTTTACCACACCCCTTCCAAACTGCAGCCACAAATTAAAAACCACCTAAGAAAAAGCTACTTGCCTGCTTCTTGCTCCTACTTAATTTAATGGGATCAGTATCAGTTTCAGAGGTGAGGGGTATGGTGTAAAAGCAGAAGGACAGAAGTACACAAAAAAAGTATTTCACCACTTGAAGAATATTTATAATGTAGTCATAAGCCTGTGCATGAGAAAAAAGGGATCTGAGGATATCATCAATGGTAATTAAGAGAGCAAGAAAAATCAATGTTTTAGAAGCCATGGTTACAAACATGACAAATACATCTACCTAGATGGTAATTAAGTTTTTTAAAAAATATTGTTTTTACAGTAGTGAAATTAAGAAAAATTATGGGAGTCAAATTCTGCCCTTAGAGATACTCATATATTGCCTGATGGCTTCAAGAGGGAAGATTTTAACGTCTCACATTTGACTTGGAACCAAACCAAAAAGACTATTTTCAGTTGACTCTGGAGTGACTTCCAGATCAGAGGAACCCAAACTGATCTGCCAATGTATAGAGAGATGATTTCATCAGGCATGGAGACCAGTCTCTTTGGAGTTAAACACAATGGCTATTGAACTGCACATAGCAATGACAAATGGCAAATTTGGCTTTTATAGGGAACAGGGAATTTAGTCATATGTAGAACTTCATACTAGAGATGACTGCTAAAATGAATGACAGAAATACTGGCCATCATTCCCTCTTCAAACTGCTACCTAATGGCTTTGCTCCTCTGTCCTGTAAATATGACTAGCCCAAATGAATTGCTAGGTCCTGTGATTCAAATACAGCATTAGTAAGCAGGACTTCTAGGTCCTCCTCCAGGATCTCCGAGCTTTCCAGTATAAACCTGGACAGACATCTCTTTTTCAAACGGTATGTAGTATTTACATTAAACATATTTCAGCAAAATGGAGGCTTCAACAAGCAGGCACAGTTTCAGGTGGACTGATCCTAGGCAGCTGGTTACCAGTCTGGGGAGATTGGCATAAACACATTTATTCTCCTTCACTTCTTTTATAAGGGTAGCTTGGTGATACCACCTGAATATCCTGGTTTCTGATAGTTTCTGAAGGGTCCTGTCTGGAATAGTGATTTGGTCTCTCTCCATTTTTTTAAATTCCTGAGAAGAAGAAATGGCAGCCTGTTTTATCAGAAGGCTGTTTACAAGGATAAGTGGAAAGGCTCTGGTGGGTCCTCCCAAACCACGCTGACTAGAAATTAACTGTCATTTCTCTGGCAGACACTCAACAGTATCAACAAGAGTCAACAATTTTTATTTCTCAGATGCCTTTAGAGTACCCAGCTAAGCTGCCTATGATGTTTCTTGGCCCTTTGTTTAGAAGGCGGTCATCAAATCTTTGATTCTCATTTGTCCTGCGAGATGTTTCATTTATGAGGCTATTGACATTCCACAGTCTTAAAAAAAATTCCAAATTGAAAGTTCTTGTCTCCTTCTTGTTAATCCGGATCAGGTTCCTGAAGACCAGCAATGGGGATGTCCCTGTTATCTTTCACCAGGAAAAACAGGAAAAGGAATGTTACCTGAATGTCTTACGTACAGTAGCACCATACCTGACAAAGCTGATTTCCTGGCATTGTTTCATGCCTTGCTGTAAATTTTGATGAATGTTTTTCCTGCAGTTGGGCCATTCATAGCTGCCCTCTCCTGTATGGATTCACCGGTGCCTAATACAGTCACAGGGCAGCCTTTTATTTCAACCTGGAACACTTACATATCTCTGTAAATCTTGGTGGCCACTTGTTTCCACAAAACTTGCAGGAACTCAATTACCATTGAGGCC